>JAQFYC010001068.1:0-40309 GCA_034694165.1 Tomocerus mixtus | reverse complement strand
TACTTATATAAAATGTGTAGGCCCAGTGAAGTACCTGTATGTGAAGGTATATGTAAATACACGGCACATAAACTTAAGCTAGTGTTCTGTTCACTCAGCTACGTATAACGACTCCCGACCACGTTCAGCTAAGCAAAAAACAGTTCGTAAAGGTTTCAGTCGTAATCCGACAGAATTATTTGGCAGCCCAAATGTTTTTGGGATGAGTTGAGTGAGTATGAGCATATATGACTGTACTTTTACTGCTACACTACACTTGTACTTATATAGTAATGTATTTAGTTTAAGTTTAGGAGAACGAGAAGTAGATATATCTTTAGCTTCCATCCATGTACATAGTTATTCTGCTACCACTACTGCTTCAATTAATATATCATAGACAGTTAGACAGTAGTTTGGCTTGGCGTTTGTTTTTGTATTCTCTCTGCCCTGCCCTGGCTTGGCTCTAGTGTGGAGGTTTTCGTATGTAGCATGCAGTATGTAGAAGTGGCACGGGATGCATTTAATATTATCATTGTATTGTATACTATACTGATAGACAATAGACAGGACAAGACCAGTATGCAGTGGTATGTGTGTAATACTACGTAGTGCGAATGCTGAAAACGGTGCCGTATGCATTGTATATTTATATGATGTAATGATAGAGAGACGGAGCCAGGCCAGGCCAGAGCAGAAGAGTAAAGACATTTTAGTTTTAGTGTCTGCTTTGGGTTATTTTGTGATATATGCATATATAGAGCAAAATCGAGTTTGGTAAACCATATGATGTAGAGTACTGTCTATTCTATGGTATAGATTTGTGTGTCTGTGTTCTGTCCTCACTCTACTTTATTCCTACTGGCTGAGGGATGCTTACTGCTGTTATGTTTGTCTCTAATTAAATTATGCAATGAAAGGAATCAATTGAGTATCGATCCGAAGATTGCTCTATAGAAAGGATGTCCGTCCAAACTGACAAGTTAAGTCAAGTCGAGTCGACCTAACTTTGAACAGAACAGAAACAGAACACTAGCACTTATTACTTATATATACTTTGCTGAGAACAGATAAATGTATCACAGTAGCAACTCTCTCTCTCTGCTTCTTTTCCATCTTACAATAACAGTAATCCAGAGGTGGCTTGGCTTTGGCTTGGTCTGACCATTGCTAAGCTTAAGCTCGACATTCTGCACTTTTGGTTTGTGTAGGAAGAAGCCGAATTAAATGCATAGTCGTGCCTACTTTCTTATAGATGTAAAATGTACTGTAGTAGTAAGGGACATTTAGTTATATGTACTAATTCCGTCATTCCGCCGTCTAGGTTCGGTCCGTCGTCCGTCTTTCTTATTTTGCTCACTTTCTGCCCATGTTGATACTTGATGTTGATAGACACAGGGTAAATTGTAAATGAGTGCAAAAGTTTTTGAAGAAGGAGTCCAGTGTTGAATGTTGATGTACGGGACAGGGACCCTGAATGTTTGCTACTGTATGATAGGAAGGAATTAACTTAAGGGAAAGGAAAAACAGAACTAAAGTAAAGTAAGTAACTGAAACACTGTACGTACATATTTATTATATGTATGTAGGAGTAAGTACCTTCATATGGAAGTTATTTGTTACATAGTACAGTTAGTACAGTATATATAGGAACTTATAGTGTAGTGCGGTATTCCAGTAATGTAATGTACGTAAGTGTAATGAAATAAGTAAGCAGAAGTGAATAGGGAAGGCGGAAGGCTTGCAATATGTAGTATTTGGGCAAGGAAGCGGGTGTTTGGTATTCGGAGTGAGAAGAAGACGAGAATTGAAGACAGAGCAGGGCTGGCAGCCAAACCAAGACCAAGCCAGGTCGATACAATACCCGCGTTTCACTAATGTAATTCAACAACATACACGTATAGCTTAGTACTAAGTTACTAAGGGATATGCATCATGTCTTTCTATGTACCTATATGTGTTTGTTCCCATATGTTGTACATGTAGGTGTAGGTTATACTTAAATACTTCTATATATGGTAAGTTTCGCAAGCTGAGTTCAGTTTAGCTAACTCCAACTCAGTTAACAGTTTCTCCAGTTTTCATTGCATTGCTATGTGTTTGTACTTCGTACAGTGTGAAAAGAAAACTTGTGGGCATAGGGGAAAATACAAATGTGCTTTCACCGTACACTTTCACTTCATCTTTTTAACTGTATATACATTATATGTATGCATATATGCTAAATTTGTAATTACTCAAAAGAACTAGCCAATATGCAGATCGGAGCAAAAGGGGGCACCATAGGATATTCACATATTTATGTGCGTACAATATAAGCTTTCTCCTGTAGTATATCCGAACAAAAACTAGAATATGTATTTACCGTAAAATAAAATGCAAACGTAAACTGTGTTCGTATGTGTCAATGGGAAAAGACAGGCAGGCAAGTTTTATGTAAAGATAATTCAAGGAATCGAAAGTTATGTCATGTGTCCATATATTTTGTTGCTACACTGTATGATTCTACTGTAGATAGGTTATGTACTTTGTAGTTAAGCAATGAATCTTTACTGGCTACATATACGTTAACTTAGTTGCTTACCTACATAGTTCATGTAGCTAGGTCTCCAGTAATGAAATGGTTTTGGCATGACATGGCTGTGACTTTGCCGGGTTTGGTTTGGCTTTGCTTATATTATGGCAATATACAAATGGATAGGATATATAATAAGTATATGTGTACTGCTGGAGTTACCTGTCCTGTACTACTTAGTTTGCTTTTCTATATTCTTCATTGGATTGCATTGCATTTAGAAATGGAGTGAGTGACTTTACTCACTGAAAGTAGTCTGTTCTGTTTCTCTTTCTCTACATCACTTGACTTAACTTGGCTTGGCTTGGCTTGGTGCATACATCCATATATAAACATGCACTTTGCTTTTCCTTAGTGTAGCTATGTATGTAGTTTAGTTGAGTTTACTTTAACATAGCGGTACTACTGACTGTTACTATTTTAAGCTATCTGAACCCGGTTTACTGGTTTATGGTGTTTTGTTCTTTTCCTCGCACTACTGCAACCTTCCGATATCCATTTAGTTGAGTTGACTAGCTTTTAGTTAGTGGAGGTACGCTACACCTCTACAACTCTATTTTATTCTAGACAACACCAATACTAACCTTAGCCTCAGTTCACTTTTAGTTTTCTCTAAAACGGGATTCTGGACAGAACGACTGCTTTATTTTGTGACTGGGTCGAGTTTAAGTTGACTTACTGTGTCTGTCGCTTCAGTTCTTCATCTTTTCTTTATTTACCACCACTTGGGTCTTCCTTTTCTCCATTTCATTAAAAGAAAGCACTTATTACTGCTGCGACTTTCTCTATTCTCTACCGTTCTGTATTGATTAGTTTGGAAGATTTAAAAGTGTACGTGTGGTGTTTAGGTGTTTTCCAATTAGGTTTCTTTGAATACCTTCAAAATGAAAGAGAAAATCCATAGTGTTATTAGTAAATTGCAAGACACAAATTGAGATTAAAGTTAGGCTCTTAATGAAGATTGTTAATAATGGTGCATTGTGTACTAGTTAGTAAGTAGTTTATTTGAATTGATGATGTGGTTTTGTTTCGTTCGTTTCGTGTACAGAATATATTTGTTTGAGTTTGAGCGAGTGAAAGTGTAATTAAATGCTTCCCAATCCAATTGACTACAAATCGGATCACAATTTCATTCCATGCCAGTCATTGCCAGTGCCAGGGTACCTTAGCTTGTTACCTTATTCTTCACTATACAAGATTAGTTGTGAGTAGATTTATTTGTCTGTATAAAATATGTAAATTGTTAGGGAAATAGAGAATGTGCTCAATTTGTCTTCGCCGTTTGGACAATCATTACAAGGGCTACTGGTTTGCTCGTAAACGAAAACGGAAAAGTGTTCGGTTTGCAAAGAGCATAGATATTATATCTCTGTCTGCGGTCAACTCCGAGGTGTCGTCTGAGGTTCGTTTATTATCAAATACCTATGCTATGCACTATGCACTACTGTACGTTATTATTAGGTGCAATATGTACCTTAGTTTTAGTTTCGGGTGCTAAAGTTAGTGCTAAGCATGCCTGGCGTAGTTGGCTACGTTTTCGCCTGCCGTGTTTGTTCCTTTCCCTTTCATGCTCACTCGTGCATCCTCAAAGCGATCTGTTCCTGAAGTGAAGTGAAGGACTAACTGTTATATAATAATTGTAGTATGCAAGTAAAGCGATTGCTACAAGCAAGGTAGCTTAGCTAAGGATGATGATTTTATTTGACTAATGACTCTGTGGTTTTATACCCTAGGTTCTATCTGGAGGCGACAGTTGGCGGCTCGGCGATTTGGATTCGAGTGGTGGGGGCGGTGGAGGAGGCGGATTTTCACCTGTTGGCTTCTCAACTCCAGAGACGAAACATGTAAGCCCAGCGATCTAATCTCCTTATCTCCATATACATGTGTATGATTTGTAACGGTGTTATTGTGTGTCTTGTAAAGCAGTAATGTTGTAACCATCATGCCAATGATGCGAAAGAGTATGTACTCGTATAGTTATTAGAATAATTACTACATTTATTACTGTGATGTTAATTAGAAAATAAGTTTGTACAATATTTATTTCCGTTGAGTTGTACTTAATTAGTATAGATTTTTATTTTGGAGACATGCAAAGCAGTCACAATTTATCGCTAAAATCAACCTCCAAATAAAGATTTTTAGTTTTTCTGAGTTTGGCAACTGAGGTTGTCAGTACACAACTAAAGCACTTAATTTTGCTGCTTTTCCTCGTGGGTCAGTTTGTAGTAATAAGTAGTCACTGTTTATGATGGACGAATGAATAAATTTTTAATATTTAACGTATATTTTTATTTATTTTAGTAAACTAAATATTATGTGGGTTGAAAAGGCTGGCAGTTTTTGTATGGGTGGGAGAAGTCTGAGAGTTGAGAGTGAAAGTTCGAGAAAAGTCATTTTCTTTACAAAATATTCCATTTACTTATATTACTGTGCTACTAGCATTATGTACTCTGACGCTGTGCTATTAGATGGTCCATTTCATTGAGTTTAAAACCTGAAACGTGTTAATTATTCTCGTACGGTCAGTACGTGTTGAAAATGCTTAACGAAGTCGCCTAGTTAAAAATGTATAACATGTACTTATTCCATTTGCATTTGTCTTACTTTCCATTCAAGGTTGTCACAATGTTGCTTGTTCATTTAGTAGTACCTTGAGTACCTACTAGACTTTTAGCCTTATTTGAATTGGTACCGTATATTTTGTGGGAGAAACCCGTAGAGAATAATAACCTTCACTTCTTTCGACAGCTCAATTAATTTAGAAAGTTAGGCCATGTACAAACAGTGCAAACTTTTCCTTATTTTCGGGCTCTCATTTTCGTGCTTTTAGAAAGTAGTTTTAGTGTATTGAGTTTTATTTTATAATGAAAACCGGGAATCTACAGGACAGAAAATGGTATCTATGCACTCGGTAGGTAGGTAATGAAGTTGGATTTAGATTTTGATGAGCTAAATGTTCTTTTGGTTGGCTTTGCAGACGAATGGAGAAGAGGACTGGGTCTATGAAGAAATTACATTGGAACGAGGGAGCTCCGGTCTTGGTTTCAGCATTGCTGGCGGCACAGACAATCCTCATGTCGATGACGACCCTTCCATTTACATTACCAAGCTTATTCCAGGTACACTAGTCCCTACATAATACCCTCTTTTATGTCTATATTCTACATCAAGAAGCAGTTGTTTAAAGTTAAAGCTTTTTTACATCCCTTGTACTGCAAACTCAGGCTTGACAATATCATAATCGCAAACATACGGATGTGGTGGGCTCTGGTATACTTAAAGAAAAAAATTACGCAACTAACGAGAAGAAAACTGTAGAGCAAGACCATTAATAGTCGTAAAGGACCGTAATGTATGTTATGTAGGCTACCTATTGTTACAGCATTTTTAATGAATAACGTAAGTCTTATGTTCGAGGAGGAAAAATATCCAGTATAACTTCAGATCTCGTAGGGTCGTAAATGTACTAGATAAATATCAATATTTTAATTTGCATGCAGAGTTTTTTGGAAATTTTAACTCAATGAACTCGAAATGAAAAGGCCTTCTTGTAAATCTTGATACACCGAATCCAAAAAACAGATTTGTATAGGTTTCATTACCAATTAGTATTTGGACAAAAATGTCGGAATAAAAAGGCCCCCTTCTAAATCAGTGGCAGTTCTCCCTGGAACAGTGCCAAGATAGGCCCACGAGCCACGGCCTTGTGCAGCTTTTACCCTGCCTTTATTAGGACACCCGGTCGGTATTAGGATCCAGCTTTTAATTACAGCATTGCATTGCAATTTGCAAATGTTCGTAATATTGGTTCTAGTAGCTCTTAGCTATGTATTTACTAAATAAAAATACTGTAGATAATGGAATATTTTAAGTAATTGCATTGTAAATTGAATCATTGAATGGCCAAGAATTTAGGTAATAATAATTAGTGTAGCTGTTCTTGTTAGCTGGAACTAGGACATAGCACAGAGGCTATAGTTCATTAGATTTGTTGTTTTGTGGTTAGTGTATTTGGATGCTTACAACAATAATATTTTGAAATACTAAGTAACTGACATAGTAAACAGTATGGGCTGTAATTATTTATCTGGGAAGAAAGAATGAAGGAACATAATTACATTCCGGTGCGTGTGAAAAACAGGATATTGTTTCAGGGTTAGGTAATAAATGAAATAAGGAAAAGTATAGTTATCTATATAGGCTGATAATTAATTTAGTTGTTATGTCAGTTGATTACTTGATAAATATTAGAAAGAAAGCTAAAAACGTAATTCATGTCAGTTAATTGGTATTCTTGGAAATACTAGTAGTGTAGGTGTACAATGATAGAATTAGCGGTTAGTTTGTTATCGGTATACATTTACTTTGAAGAGGTGGTTTATTTGAGTTGGTCGGAAAAGAGAAAGATGAGGCATGGATAAAATCGTGAATGGCAGAAGGAAAGCCTGTAGAAATCAGAGTTCGTGTTTTTCGTAGAATTGACCTTGCTAGCCAAGGCGGTGGTTGTCGCAATGTAGACGGTACAGTCAGTACTAGTGTTTATATTTATATAAATACAGGAATGTTCACAGTAAACTGATAATTAAGCTTTCACCGTAGCCTTAGCCAAGTTTCACCATGATGTAGTAAGAACTCCAAACGAATAGTATTCATATCACTTTCACAATTTCTGCCCTTGATTTTTTATTATATGCTACTTTATTTATATAAGTACACCTTTCCTGTGGAGAAAGCACTTTAAACTTTTCACTCTGAGGTTACCTAAATAATTATTTTACAAAAATGTTATGAGTCTTCGCTTATTTGCATGGAGAAGTAGGAGGAAGCTAATATTAATGTACAACTTTATTGTCACCTTTAATAAATTGCAGCGTATCAGTAGTGAAAGTGTATTGTGAACCTGTAGTATGGTAAACGTGTATCAATGACCAAAGTAATAAACCACCTTTTATGAGCGTCAGTGTAGTGCAGTGTATGGAAAGGAAAAGTAGATGAGAAGGGAAGGCATTCCTTCCATTTTCTGTTATATGTATATATTGACTTTGTAGCACTTAGTTTCTTTGGTTGTAGAACAGAAAGACGAGAGACATAAGCAATTTGCTGCTGTAGGAATGGTAGCTGGAAGTCCAAGTCCAACTGTAAGGCAGAAAGAGAAAGCGTCTAGATAAAATTAAGCTGACTTGAGAGTTTCTTTAGGGATGAAAGAAGGAAAGTCGCTGGAGAAGAAGAAAGTGCTGATTGGGATTGAGAAAATTGTCTATGACAATAATATAAGATTAGATGGTCAACTTTCGAGTCTGACAGCTAGCTATCACATTTACGAGAAAGGAGAAGAGAACACGACTACTACATAAATACATACTTGCTTTAGTTTTTGGTAGGAACTACAGCGATACGATACGAAGATACCATGTGCATTCATGTCAGCAATAAGAAAGTGCTGTGTCGTGTCGGACTTTCTCCAAAAATCTACTATAGGGGTTTCTCCACTTTCTCCGGATAATTGCAAATAATAAGTTGTTTGTCTAACAGTAGTTAAAGGCAGGTTTTATTTTCGTACTTGCAGAATTTTATTTGACATTTCCGTCCACTACAAATATAATAAAGACAAAGAAATAGATGATTATGGTAACGATGATGCAATGGCCAGGCCAAGAAGGTCTGCTGATGCTTAGGGATTGCAGTTAAGACATAATTGTCAAATGTCAACTTCTTGGAGAACGGGACAAGACGAGACGTCGTTATTTTGTTATCGTTAGCTTGTTTTCATGAATGTGATGTGATGCGATGTTGTCTTTACCTTTCTAATATTATGTTTGTTGGAGCAGGTGGAGCAGCAGCGACGGATGGAAGACTTCGGATAGGAGATGTGATCATGCGGGTCAATAATACATCTGTAGTAGATGTTCCCCATGCCTCTGCTGTTGATGCACTGAAGCGAGCTGGAAGTACTGTCCGATTGGTAAATACCTTTTCTTTTTCCTGTCCGAAAAAGGACCGACTGATAGACAGAGGCCTTCGCTTAATAAATATATTGAATTCTTACCTTTGGCAGCGAAGCGTATTGTTTTGTGTGTAGACAAGCCAACTGCTCCTCTGGTACGTTCTGTTGAGCCAGAGCTAGGATCCAGCTCATTTCGCACCTGGATGAATACCGTGATTTTTCTGTGATGCACACTGTACTGTAGCTATACTAAAATAAAATAATTACATTCTATATTTGAAAGAGGTTGTTAGGATAGAATAAGAAAACGATTTAGAATCCTTTTGTTCTTCTGTAGCATTGGAATTGCAGTCCTTATTATTAGTCTAGTCTTCAGGAGATGTTAGGCTTTCAAGGTTTCAAACTTTATCACTAACGTAAAAGATTTTACGCTCTCGAAGAGTTCCTGCTTTAGCGTTGGCACTCTCGTGCAGTTATTCATTATGAATTGCCGTCCTGATGACTTATTTAATTTGCACATTGAAAGCTTAACGTTTCTTACGCATAGCAGGACAGAATATAAGAACCATTATCTAAGAAATATTAGATAGTAGGTATAAATATAGTAAAAGAATGTTTCCTAATGATATACTTACTATTATGGACTATATTAGCTGATATAAAGAGTAGGACCCTCGTTAACGACTCCAGCTTAATAAAGGTACAAGACAAGCTACGCTACATGCAGTAGAGTGAGAATAGAAAGGATAATAATACCAATGATCATATATTATGTCTGTAGGCATAGATATATTAGAAGCATTAAGGATTAGTTAGTTAGGTTGTTAGCAGAAGGTAGTTAGGTATAGAGTACACAGGTAGTTACCATGCTATTTTATTATTAGCTATAAGGCCAACTGGTTTGGAGTGTTCATCGTTTGAAGCTTCGTTAAGTTAATTGATAAAAAAATAATGTCAGCGTTAACGGTGAAAGCTTTATAATGTTTTGTCTTTTTGTAAACAGCACGTAAGGCGAAAAGGTCAAGAGTTGGGACCTCGAATGATGGAGCTGGAGCTTTTAAAAGGGAATAAAGGCTTAGGATTCAGCATAGCCGGAGGTATCGGCAATCAACACATACCGGGTGACAACGGAATCTACATTACCAAAATTTCTGAGGGTGGTGCTGCTTTCGCGGACGGTCGTCTTGCTGTTGGTGACAAGCTTGTAGCGGTGAGAAACACTCCAGTAAGTTTTATTTATTATGTATGGATTCATTTAGTTTTTTCGGAGAGGTGCATTGTTCTAATAAATTCCCCTATTTCATACAGACAGGTGAAAAGAATCTTGAGAACGTTACTCACGAAGAGGCTGTTGCAACTCTGAAAGCTACCGAGAACCGAGTGATTCTTCTTGTGACAAAGCCAGATCCATTGTCAATGAGTATGATGGGTCAAATGATAGTTGAATCGCAAACTCCACCACCACCCATCATGCAGCAACAGCAACAACCCGCTCATCAACAGCCACAACAACAGTCAGATTTCAAACGAATGGCGACGCCACCGCCGCCAAAGCCACTAACGCCAACGCCGCCCATGCCCGTCATGATGACTGCTGCTACGAGTGATGACCGAATCGGACTTTCTGTCAGCGGTTCAACGACCGGAAGTCAAAGTCGAACTTCGGTTGCAAGTGGCAGTGGACACACTCCTAGAGCCTTGAGTGATGATGAGATGAGCGGAGGGCGCGGGGATACGAGAAGCGTCTCGCTCACAAAAGGACAAACTGGTTTGGGATTCAATATCGTCGGAGGGGAGGACAGCGAAGGAATTTTCATCTCTTTCATTTTGGCAGGCGGTCCGGCAGATCAGAGTGGTCAGCTGCGAAGAGGCGATCAAATAGTTTCCGTTAATGGAGTTGATCTGACTAATGCTACTCATGAAGAAGCTGCTCATGCCTTGAAGGTACAGTTGTGTCTATTGTATGATTCCATGGTTTAGTTAAATGTCTGTCTACGTAGTATTATTTAGCATTAGATATTATTAGAGGCTTAAATAGGCTTACCATAATAGTCTCTACGATAGGCTTTAGGGGAATTCCTTCTTTCGTTCGTGAGTATTTGTAGACCAAAAGCTTGGAGGAGATTATGTATGTTGGAAACAAATTGTAGGATTTCCGTTATTTACATATCTCGTTACATTAATGCGGTGCCTATGTCTCTAGCCTAGACGTAGTTATCTAGTTCCCCTACTACATTATTCAGAAGAGCAATTAATCATAATCCTTTTGTTGTCCGGGAATGAAAATAGAATGCAGGGCAAACTGTGACATTGCTCGTACAACACAAAGCGGAAGAGTACAATCGATTCGAAGCCAAGATTCACGATATGAAACAGCACGTTATGTCTGGGAGTTTGATGCGGACATCGCAAAAACGTACTTTGTATGTCCGAGCTCTTAATGATTTCGATCCTACTAAAGATGACAATTTACCATCAAGAGGCCTCGCTTTTCGATTTGGGGACATTCTTCACGTCACAAATGCTTGTGATGACGAGTGGTGGCAGGTAATATCCAGAATACTAATAGAATACCTACGACAGAAAATACTTTCTACTTCTACAACTACAATACAATGCAGTGTAACTTTATATTTCTATAACTTTTCATTTGTAGGCCAAACGGGTGTTGTCCTCTGGGCACGAAGAGGGAATGGGCATCGTCCCCTCTAAAAAACGTTGGGAAAGAAAACAAAAGGCTCGCGATAGATCCGTAAAATTCCAAGGCAAAAGCCCTACCCAAGAGAACAAGGTATTCGAGGTACTACAGTATATTCAATGTATCCTTCTCCTTATACCGCACAATGCTTGTAGCTTTTGTAATTTTGTCTAACACTGCAAATAGCAACTATTCGCAATTTTATTGTTTGTGAAAGTAAATACCGAAATTTTGCATTTCTTTATCCTTCTCAGCAAATGTCGACATTAGAACGAAAGAAGAAAATTTCATTTACGAGAAAATTCCCTTTTATGAAAAGCCGAGATAATATTGACGATGTTTCCGAGGGAGAACGTAAGTCCAATCTGTTTTATTATATTTAATTTCATTATAGTAGTCTGTAAGAATATGCATGACATGTTTATCTTAACGAAAGTTGACTTATGATATAAAATCAATAGTTCTATTTTCAGTATGCCTCAAAAATATTAATTAGTGCTAGGACAGGGTAAAAATATGTTATCGGTATAAATTATAATGTTTCTGACTACAGATAAAATAATATATATCAACTTCATATATATGTATTACCTATGAACTTAGAGATGGAAATGGCAAATTAATTTGTAATTTGTATGGCTGGTGTTATCCATACATGGAAGGCATGCAAATATGTATACTGATATGAAAAGGGGGTCTCTACGGGATTTCTTTTATTTTTAATTATGAATGATTTTGTTATCAAATTGGCTGAATTTTTGTTGCTCATTTACAATTTACATTACGACTGAACTGGTTGGACTTCTACCTTGACCCTTCGTTCATTTTGTTCTATTGGTTTGATTTGGGATACTCCTGGTTTTGTGCACAGAAGGTGTTCCTGGTCCCGACGGGGATTCTTCCAGCATTCGTAAGTTCCCTTGTTAACTGCGATCCTCTTTTGCCGTTTTCTACTTCCCCTTCTCCAGTTTTACTAATTTTGTGTCTCATTTCTGACTCTGATCTGATTTCCATTTCACTGGTGAAAGTAACGGTGTATTCTCCTTCGGTGTATTGTTTTATGAGCTGTGGTGTAACTTTTTCTGATTTTTTACGGTTTTGTCTTTGGTTTTGTTTGGGGATTTTCTACTGCCTTCTAACCTACAATTTAGTAGTATCTCATGCAACTCGTGAAACGACCTATAGAATTCGTTCGAAGTGATCTAATGATTGGATGATAAAGATTAAGCATTATTGTACAACTGGTTTGGTATACTTAAATTTTGAAAAGTAACTCATGTTTTGAAAGTATTAGTAGACATTAAATGTAGGCATTCCACTACATAATACTATTAATTACAGTAGGAATTAGAAAAATTAAATAGTCCATTCGTTATAGTACTTACTTATATTATAAAATTAATAATGAAGAAACTACTTAAAGCTAAATTGAAAATTAACTTTGGTGTGATATAATTCTGACTATGTTTAATTGTTTTCTGTGATTTCATTTCATATTGCACACTAGCGTACATGGTGTACATGCAAGATGATAGATTAGAAGGTACTTGACTATCGTAATCTGTCATTCAATCAATCAAGTTGTTCATGTTTGCAATGTTTGGGAATGTTTTAGTTTTTACTGACTTAGCATGTCATTCCTGATTTCTTTGTTACATTTAGTTAGATTTACTCCCTTGTATTGTACTGTACTGTACAAGTAGAAGAAATGCCTCACTGTCTAATTCGATTATCTTCTTACAGTGTTTTCTTGTCTATACTTTACTTTCTTTCTGAACTTTTTCTGAATTCAAATTCTTTTATATACGTTTACGCATGAGAAAACAGCTTATATTAAAGTAGAGATGTAGAAATTATAATTTAGATACTATGGTATGTTTAGTACCACTAGCAATGCCAAGCCATAAGCTAAAGCTGGTAGACTACATTGTAGTAGAACATTGTTTATTTATTACCTCAGCATCTCATCACAACAGTTATGCGTTTTGTGGTTCAGTTGGATTGGTATTTGGAGTGTAGTTTGTTTTGTTCTTGTTCTTTCTGCTGTGTAATGTAATAATTTGTATTGTTTGCGGAACAAAACCTTGTCCTGTGTTTTCTCATCGGATTCCCGGTTGATCTCTTTATCACCTTGCGTTGCTTGTATTATTGTCTGAAGAAACTCAATGTACTTATATCCCTAGATGCTATGAGTTGTGTAGAAAGAAGCAAAATTTTGAGTATGCTGTTCTTTGCCGCTCTGCTCATGTAATATCTAAAGAGCAGTTTGTTTAGAATGTGGTTTAGTTGTCTGTTCTTTGGAAGAAATGTTGAAATTAATCATGAACAAATTGTGTAGCTGGTGAAGATGCAGTTCTATCTTACGAGGGAGTTCAGCAAACAACCATTAATTATGCCCGACCGGTGATCATCTTGGGACCTATGAAAGATCGCATTAATGATGACCTCATCTCCGAGTTCCCTGATCGATTCGGCAGCTGTGTTCCACGTACGTTAACTTTGAGTTTTCCATGTCTTGTCAAACCATGGCACATAATAAAATATTAACAATAAGTAAGCACTATTTGGGAAAGGGGAGCCTTGTGACAATATTATTCTTATATTACTGATGTTCCCTTTGCTTTTGGTTTGGATCTTGCAGATACTACTCGTCAGCGTCGTGAATACGAGGTGGATGGTCGTGACTATCATTTCGTTAGCTCTCGCGAGCAAATGGAACGAGACATTCAAAATCATTTGTTCATTGAAGCAGGGCAATATAATGAGAATCTATACGGCACTTCGCTCGCTGCGGTTAAGGATGTGGCTGATAAGGTACTTACACTACAGAACACTACATTAAGGATTTATTCCTAGAGTCTAGAGTTATTAGAATATTAACTGAGCTGGAACGCGGCTGCTTTACCAAAAATTTGCGACAAAGATATGATTATATAGTTTATGCGCATATTTAAGATTGGTAGAGAAAGTAATTAGGACCAGGACAGGATGGATATGATATAATGTGTATGTTTTTCAGGGGAAGCATTGTATTCTGGACGTGAGTGGAAATGCAATTAAACGATTGCATGCAGCTCAGCTCTACCCTGTAGCCATTTTCATTCGACCCAAATCCGCCGAGTCTATTATGTAAGTATTTATCTCAATTAATTCGAAATTTTTATCAAGGAGAAACAGTGGTTAGCTTTTGTTTCGTATTATGAAGCAAGCCCATTTATTGTCCTTGTCTGCAACTTTACTTTTCTTCCTATTTGCGTGTGTCGTAGGCACAGAGATCCTTTGAAGAATTTTGGAAGGATGATTAACTAATCTTTTGCTAAACTAGTTTCTGCAAGATATTTTATGAATTTTTGTCATTATATGCTACGATATGCTTTATTGCGAACAGTCTATGCAGAGAGTTGCTTAAAGCTAAAAGGCACCAAAAATTCAGTGCCAAATTGCCAATGAGCATCAATTTTATAGATTCGTAAAATGAAAAGTATTTTATTCCAAAGCGTATTTTCAAAGCTATCACAAAATTAAATGTCAAATATTCCAAAAAAATTGGAACTATCACCTGCATTTTTTCAAACTGGATGTCTGTTGGTATTGTGTTATGCTGGGGTTAAGGGCTCTTTATTTCCATCGACATGTATAGTAAGTATGGAATTACAGGGAAAGGAATTTGGTTGTGTACTGTGCGATGATATTTAAGTACTAATGGTTTCTTTATTTAAGGGACATGAACAAACGAACGACGGAGGAGCAGGCTCGGAAAACGTTTGAGAGAGCTCAGAAAACGGAGCAGGAATTTGCCGAGTATTTTACTGGTAAGTTTGTTTTGCTTGTGTTGCGTTCGTAATGTTAAATGAGTTAGAGTAGTGAATCTTCATTAAATTCGATGGGGAGTAATGACAGTTTCATTTTTGGACCATTGAACAGCAATCGTGCAAGGAGAAACACCAGAAGAGATCTACGAGCGTGTCAAACGAGTCATAGTGGAACAGGCTGGTCCGACCATATGGGTTCCTTCCAAAGAGAAAATCTAAAAACAAGGCAACTGCTGCTCTTAACTCTCAACTAAAGCGGACAGCAATATCTGCATAATAACCCTGGAAAACGAAAGACAATTCCTTCGCAAAATTACAAGTATATGTATGTAATCTAAAACTAAACAGAAACCAAAACCCTCTGCTCTGCATTCAACTTTCTCCAAGCGAGAGAAAGTTGTAATGGAGCCCTTGAGCCGTTAATTCTAAACTAAATCCTTTACAAAATGTAACTTTAGGCCACTAAAATACGTAAATGTCAAATTTACCTACAATACCTACTTAACCTAATAATATTGAGAATTACAATTGATCATCTTACCTATTGACCTTATCAATACTTATAACCTTAAAGTACCCTATTGATCAAATGAATTCTTAAAAGTTATACATTATACATACCAAAACCATAGCTTGCTCTCTAGTGTAATTTAGAGAGCAAAGATATGGCTTTATTAATGATACATACAAATGGTGTTATGTATAATAATTATTGTAATTCTAATGTACTGACTACTTCATTATCCCTTAAATGTTAAATGGTTAAACTTACCTTAATATCTATACAAAACGGTGCGAATTTAAATACATTACCCTTACCGTAACGTTAATACCTAGAGAACCTCAACCTAAACCTCATGCATGTCTATAATATACCTGAGTATAAATTTAGTGTGACCACCTTGTGCTATATTATGGGTGACGAGATGCAGGACTTTTTTACGCTGAAAATAACTTATTGTATCTAATATCAATGTTATTTTATTTTATCTTATTAACTTATCACAAATGTTATTTTATATAGTTCGTTAATTAAAAGCAAACTACTAGACTCTTTTACGAAACAATTTTCTGTAATATTCTGTATACTGGCAATTAATTATGAATTAGAGACAGCTATTGTTATAGTGCGTATGTAACATAATTTACTTATTCTTTCCTGTTGGTTGTTAATACTTTATGATCGCATCACATATAGCTGATTAGCACACAGCAGCAATTCTGTACTGAATCGTGAATCTATATTTCCATTTTAATTGTCGTACTGATACTGATTGATAAACTGACATGAAAATATTTTAATCGTAGAGCATTGCACGTTAAGTTGCTTTATTTTTATCTTACACACTAGAGTGCCAACAAGTCGAAATGTTATCTTATCGTGTGGTTGGGTAGATGGTTAATGATGTTTTAATATTTACGAGTGCCTTTTATTTTTTAATGAATCCTTTGTATTGTGAATGAAAATTCGAACATTGGGTTTTATTTTAGCAAATATTACAATGCAGCTGGAAACAGAGTTTTATTCACTGTTGATTGTTCTTGTTCGTTCGTTATTGTTGTTTGTTACTGAACTAAGCTGAATTAAACCACTGTAAAATCTAGTTTTGAAATTTTTAATATCGCAAAGTAAAGTTACGTAGTTTTTGAATTAATTGCAATTGTATATTTAATTGGAGGACAAAAGTCGCTAGGCGCTGGCTGTAATAAGGAACATGGAATCCAATCCAAAAGCCATGAACCTTATTAGAAAGTATGTAAAAAAAGTTAAATCATGTCAATTTACATTATTTTGTTAGGAACAGTTAAAGAGAACTTGAGTCCATTAAAGTGCTACTATACAAATAATTTTTAAGTAGGTACGTATATATAAGGACGCTCGTGCATGTGCATGTCCAAGTTCAATTTATTAAATGTATTACTGGTACATTAACTATACATATTATAATGAGTTGTGTTGTGCTTACATATGTGTGGCATCATCACATCATATAATTCCCAAAAATTCTATCCGTATTTAAATGTATAGTGTAATCTAATTAAATATCAAGTTAAGGTAATTTAGGTTATTATATTAATTAAGTATAAGTTAATTATATTTACTCATACAATTACAATACAAACAAACGGTAATGTAGAGAGCTACCGATAATAGACGAGAACAAAGAATCTGTTTTATATTCATTTTATTCATTTCGACATATCTATCTAAATACAGATAAAATATTATATATATTATTATTATTATACATACATGCATAAAAGTTAACGTATCGTATCAAATATTAAGTTAAGGTTAATTAATGTATGTACATAGTTGTTTGAAATGTAAATGGATTTAAAAATGTTAAAATGGCTATTGTTTGTTAATTGTTGTGGCATTTGTGCATATTCCCAAGTGTGTAATATACAAAATACAAAGAAAATTGTCTCTAAGTAAATGTAAATGTAATGTAACCGTAATTCGTTATGTAAAGCGAATCGTAGGAGACTGCTAAAAAGAGTAATAATGAAAACACAATAATAATGAACACGAGGAGTGTGTGCTTGTACAGCGTACGTGAACGGAATACTATACGTTAACTAATTCTAAGTGACGATCAATAAATAATACAAGATAATAATATGGTCAAGTTGTTCTCGCTCTCGGTGTGAATATTCAAATCATATGAAAGCAAAACCAAACCAATTAGCAATTAATTTCTAATTTGTGTATGAAATCTGTTATTAATTAGAAATACATTACTTTTAATTTTTTACAGCTTTGTTCGTTCTCCAGCTGCTGCTATTTGCTATGTATTGATGGTCTTATTCATTTACAAGAGTCTCGTAATTCGTAATTCTTCCCTCAGTATATTTTAATAGTGGATTGGATTTGAGTAGAACTAAAATGTTGTTGAAGCGTTTTTGAAATTACTAGCACTTATATAAATATATGTTAATTGTTGATGTTATCTGTGTATATATTAGTATATTGTATTCTTTGTACATGCCTCCATGCTATTTATATTATAACAAATTATTTAGATCCTTTAATTGTGGAAAATATTGTCATGTATAGAGTAAGTGGTATGGCACATTATGGAAAGTGTGTAGAAAAGCATTTAAAATAAAGTAAAGTCAGGCAGAACGAATGGGGAAAGGAGGATTCCAAAGGATTTCAATCAAATATAGTGACGTGCACGTAAAATTTACTGTAATATTATGATATAATGTGGTTAAATATCTAATGTAAAGTAACTAACTGTTCTGTATTGTACTGCATTGCATTGAATGCATTCGGAAGTTAAGAAAACTGTAATGCTGGACTAGAATTGAATATTAAAAGGAAATACTATCTACACACTTATAAGAAATATAATTGGGAGTTTACAGGATAACTTGGCCCTAGTTGTTATTGTTATTACATAGTTCGTATATAATGCATTCGACTGTTACATAAATACCTAACTATCTTCGCAAACAATGACGACTTAATTATTTGCTATAATATTTATTGCCCAACGTTCATTGCATCCTTATCCGGTACAAGAAGTAAGAAGTTTATTGCGTTGTTGTTTCTAGTTTTAGGGGCAATGTCCAAAGACTACTCGTTTTTGAAATCAGATTATTTTCTGCAGAATGTTATACAACATAATGTTCCAGACTCCTCCATACATAATTGTCTATTTAGATTCCAGACAGTCATGCGGATTCCTCGTGGACTGCACATGCAAAAAGTAGTCCCCAAAGAGTTTTCATTTTTCTTTAACCCGTAAAGATATAAAAAGAAAGGGTTGCTTGACTTGCCTTGACGTATTGAGGACAAGATCTTGCATCATCCAGTCCTGGAATCTGGAATATGCTGTTAGTTCTAGTTTGCAATCGGACAGACACATGGTATTGTTGTAGACAGGTATAGGTACATTACATCGATGAAAATAGTCTGATTATGTATGCATCGCAGTTGTTATGTAATCGTTTTTTTGCATTTATTTGGCATTGCACCTGGCTCGTACAGCGCTATCCGTTCGACAACATTCACTCATTCAGTCTACTTACTTACGTGGGTAATTGTGTACTTCTCATTTAATATCTTGGGCCCTACCTAAGATGCATTGCCTACAATTGCCAATTGACTATGAGAGTGAATGAGTGAGATGCATTATGTACTACTTACATATTATAGCATCAGATCATCACGTTTTCCAGGAATTTCATTGTCACTTATCCGCATGAATATACATCCCATCATGAAATTATTAGCTACACATGCTATACAGGTTACTAATAATTAAGCTGTTATGTAACTCACTTGCAAACAAAGTATCTGATGTGCACAATCGATTGCATCATTTTCGTTATTATGTAGTATGCATATACATACATTATTATGAGGATTATTTAAAGTCTACATTTTTATTTAATGACAGATTATATAAACTTCGGAAATACGTGCATTTCAAACTTAGCATTTACATGCATTCAATCCCCTGCCCTGCCCTTTATCATTTATATCATAACTTCACAGCGTGCTTTGTAGCTAACAATCCTGGCGAATATTTGCCTACTACTATTTGAAATAGACGTTTTTATGGTTAATTTTTCTATATCATAATAAAGCAGAGCATTGCTTTGCAAATTGCAAGTCGATTCAGCGTCAAATTGCGTTCTGCGTAAAATTCCTGAAATCCTATTCATTTACATAAAGCGTTCTCGAAAAGTATAATTAAAGTGTTTGTGGTGGCCAATGTAGCATAACAATATACTATTCAGAAAGATTCTCTACAAATACAATGACAACCGAACCGAATGCGGTACGTGAATCTGAATATCTGCCGATAATGCACATTACTGTATTATTGTAGAGACGAGGATGCATTCGTCTTTACAATAATTCAGTACTGTGTATTTGTATTTGTACTGTACTACAGAATGTAAACACTTTGCTACATGTGAATTCATGTGAATACATGTTTAGTTAAGTGTTTGCTGTTGTATGTAATGTACAATAATATACAAATTCTAGAAATACAGGTGTTTGCTCTTATTCACAAGAAATGAAACATCTTCACTTGGTATAAAAGTACATATTTAAGAGACAAGTACTATACATAATATTGCCATAATATTTTTTGCAAACGTATCTTATGGATCTACTACATTAGGTTGAGCTATATAGTAGAGTATAGAAGAGACACAGAGAGTATAGAATAGAGTGAAGTGAACCCAAGATAAGTGATAGTGAACTGAAGGTGTAGCATGTAGCATTTGGCAATCATATTGTGCTGTCTATTGATATTTAGGGCACTTTAACTCCTACAACACGTGAGTTTTCAGACATAAGCCACCAGGAGATTTTGACAAGCAACTTTATGTGCTGAGCCAGCCAGCCAGCTGAACTGACAGATAGAAATACGAAAACCAAAGTAGTTTTTTATCTCTAGGCAAATACTATTGCTAATTTTTATACAAAATTTTAAATCAATGTCACTATTATAAAGTTACTGAAGGCTAGTAGTGTTTCAAAAATCTCATTGCAATTTAAGTGGGATACTGAATTGGGTAAAGCACTAAAAATCATTTTTGCTTTTGAACATACTAAACTAAGTTGATACATCTATGTACTTAACTTACTCAGTTGCATTTTATTATTTTGCAGGAATTTTAAACAAAATTGTTTAACCGAAATATTACATTGAAATAATGGGATTTCTGGATGATGAGTTTGAGGAAGTAAGGAAATTGTGCCACAATCGGGTTGCTAACTCAAAATTGACAACTTGCACCAACGGACTGGTTAGAGTTGAAATAAAGTAAGAAAAACACTATAGTCTTATATATAAGACTTTGAAAACAGGTATCATTAATATATATGTATTCTTGTCCTATAGAAAAACTGTAATTAAATCTATGGTAGCTGTTCTACAATTTCCTACAGGATATCCCGCTGTTCCTTTGATTGTCGAACTTCGTTCGAAAACCTTAAGTGACAATTTGCTTTCAGGTCTCACACAAGTTTGTGAAGAGGAAGCCAAAAAATGTTTAGGTCGGGTGACACATTTTTACTTATAAGTGATGTATATATACATGTATTTATCTTTAAAATTGTTAAATATATGTACATATTTAGGCTATTTTTTTGCAAAAGTCTGTCTGTATTAGAAAATCTAAACGTTTTTGCAGGGGAGCCACAAATTTTAAAAACGCTGGAGCTCCTTGCGTCATTTCTTGAAGCAAATCCACTATGTTGCTGTTCTGAGGAGATCTCCCGAATCAAGCGAGAACTGCTACTTAAGGATGCGGACGAAATAAAATTGAAACAAAAAATATCTACTATAAGTCTGACTCTCAGGGACAAATCGTATGTCCACCGTGTTCATATCTCCGTTCCCGATAATTATCCAGACTCGCAAGTCAAGTAAGAACCTGACGATAACGATGTTTATAGGTATTCACAAATAAATCTTTCATTCCATAGTTTGACCAAAATGAATTTTTTTTTATTCCACAGGTTAGAAACGGTAGAATCTAACTTCCCAGGTAACTTTAGCAGATTTTTTCAAGCGCAAGCCACAGAATTAGCTCGTCGCTCTGTCGAGGCACCATTGTACAAAAAGAATGTCAAGTCTCCCATCTCATTTGAGGCTAGGCCTTCGCTTCATCCATCTGTCTCTTTTCTAGTCCAACAAGTTCGTCGCTATCCCTCTGAAAAATGTTCAATATGCAAGAATCGTTGTTTTCCTGAAAACCCGTCTGACGTTGTTCAAGATGAAAGTCATGATTTTCACATAGAAAGAATTTTCTGCGGCCATTTGTACCATTTAAAATGTCTCATTGACTACATGCGAGCACCTCCGTTTACAGGTATTCTTATTCTAAGCGTAATTTACTATATATGTCCCGTAGCACAAAATAATTGTCAACTTGTTTCTATATAGGAGGAAAAAAATGTCTTACATGCAACGAAAGAATTTTCCATGATAAGTACAAACTATCCCCTGAAGTTTCTGCATCTCGATGGGCTCACGAACAAGCTCGCCAGCGAGAAATCGACGAAATTGTCGACTTTTTATCCTAGCTACCATTGTCAGCTATTCGCTAATATATTTGCTTTCACACGACCTCACTAGTAATTATAATTGTTGTACATAAAAACTGTTGTATACAGACTGATGTAATATACCAAGTATTGGCTGCTGCTTTTAAAATCAACTTACATTTTAAACTTTCAAAGTGCAATATTTTATTTACAGTGGAATTGGCTTTTGTAATTATATCAAAAATCAATATTTTGTGTTGTGTAATGCACGAAGAACGCACAGCTTAGATTACAATTCAACAGAAATAATTTCTTTATTTAATGTTACGACAATGAGACGTTTACTCACAATCAGTTCAGAATCAGCCAGCAGTGTATGAATATGAAATTATTACATACTGAAAATAGGCAGGCACCGATAACTAATAACGACTTCTGTGACTACTTAATACGGCAATCTACGACATTCCAATTTCTCATTTAATTATTACAAGTTATGAAAAGTAACTAATTGACATCAGGATAGCTTTGAAAGTGTGTAAAAGTTTAGCACAAAAACTATTAGACAATCAATACAGTATTAAACACCACGTTTAGTTCTTTCCATACTATACACGATACTAACTAGTACCATTGCGTACATCGAATGTTCATGTTCATAAATCAATTATATTGTTACCTAATCACTATAATAATGTCATTTCAAATGAAATCAACAATTTGACAATAACATCATCACAATCATACAAATTAACTGTGGGAAGCCAGCCGTTCGCATATTGATTGGCATATATTTACACTCGAATCGCAAACAAATATCACCGACAGGAAGAATAAGAATACTTATTTTGGCAGTTTAAAATAAAATAATACACAAATACATTACGGAATACGGATACTCTTCAAAATCACAAACAACTTCAGAAACACTTCCTAGCAATCAATTCACAAATGTTTGCCAAGGGCAGTAAGTTTTAATGCTGAATTTCAAAGCTTTAATTACACTTAGAGCATATTCGTTTTCTTAAAGCTGGGAAACAACCAAAATGTATCACACTTGTTATTTGTTTTCACCAAACTAACAATCAGTAGCAACACGTATGCATTACTGATGTTTCTGTTACATACTATGTTACGTATGTAGTACACTAGCATATAATTTACAGCCAATTAATTTCTTTACGTACGACCCCATTCAAATATTTTTGCTTAGGAAATTAAACAATTAAATTGGATTATAATATGTATAGCATAAGCAATCAGAAACAAATTGTAGACTGGTCAGGTTTGGTACAATAATAATGTTTCCTTAAAGATATCTTAATATTAATCAAATACTAATTGTAACACTAATTACATGCAAATCATAGGTATAGGTACATAAAATTAATTTTTTCCTTAAATGAATTATTTAGGGGTAATGTGTAATCCATTTAGCTCCTTAAATTGTAAACATTATTTGCCATACACTCCTCAAGTATACGTTTTACTAAGAATCTAGTTTGCATACAGCCAAATATTTACCTCACGTTACACATACACAATTACTAATTAGCAATATCTGCTACGTATATTTCCATGGTTTGGTTCTGGTTTCATAAAGATTCCATAAATATCCAAAATCCAAATTAATTACAATAGTATATATTAAATTCATCTGACATTTTGCTTATATATATTATTAGAATTAGATCACCATTCCAAACAAATGGCAATTATAATTGAAAAATTGTATTTAGCAATTGCTAAAATTACTTACAATATAGTTTTTGGTTTTTGGATAAGCTAAAGCTAAGCATACAATACTTAACGCACGATTTCGATAACAATGAGATTGAGATATTAACTAACTACGTACATATGGATTGGATCTCTGGAATTGTAATTGACTGCTCACACGTATCTAGATCTTCACACTAGATAATAACAGAATAACTAGTTCAATTCAATCCGAAAACTGTAACTGTACGGTATATAAAGATTATGTGTCTTAATCGCATCGCATCGTAAAAAACATTTGTGTTGTCTCTTCTTGTTAGCCTTTGGCTTGACTATAACTGTAATGTACTTAGTAAGTACCTAACTAAACTAATCTAATAAAGTGAATACAAATACAGCTAATCATAGTTAATGTATAACAGTAGTACGAAGTACGAACGACAAAGGAGTTTGAACACAAAAAAGTCCAAAACTCTTTCCTCACTTAACACTCTGCCATGCTGAGCAATGCATTTGCCGCAGTGTCCTTATTCAGACCTGCTGCTTCGTAGACGGATCGGATCACTTCTTCATCCATATTCGGGAACATTTCTTTTAGCTGTAATTCACACAATTAAAATATAATGTAATTCAAATTGCATGGGATAATACTTTCATTTTGCTATCTTCTAGATAATGGTATCCTTAATAAATATATAGTGTACATGTAGTAATCACACTATTCATATGCAAATTAAAATCACCTACGTAATACTTTAAGGAAAAGATAAAAAGGGAAACCTAACAAATATTATTATAAACTATAAGAAACGTTATTCTACTAGGGCTCATTTGGTGTGCACACCGAACAATATAGTGTCTGTTTACGGTAGAAGCTTGGCAGTCATAAATAAAAGTCAGCTATAACCTCACGATTAGATTACTATTAATTCTCTTAATTTATACATAACATAGGTTAGGATTAAGGTTGTCTTGATATGGGCAATTGGAGAGTTGGGAAATTAATGTACTTATGGCCCTAATTCAACCCGCATTTATGAATCGATTCTTTTCAAAATTTCCAATCATAGCATCAGCTAGGACATATGCAGGCCAAAATTAATTGTTTTGAATTTTTCGTGAGTTCCCGACAGTTTTAAAATTTCGAATAGATTCATAAATGCAGGTTGAATTAGGGCCAGAAGTTTGCATTAATTTCCCTAGCTTCACATTGCCTATATCAAGCCAACATTAATAATCGTTTGAAAATGTCGGAAGAAAAAGTCTGAAAATTATTTACAAGAAGATATATCTCATATTCTCACATTCGAGGATAACACCGAGATACACCACACTACTGATAACACTGAAATGAAAACGTATAAATTGCAAATGAGAAAGTAAAAGTTCTATTAAGTCACCGAATTATCTTTTAAGTTTAATCCACCTGCTTGTAACTACAGGAAGTAGTGCGTAGGTATTGCATACATGAATATCTAAACAATGTATTAAATCTCAGTATTGGTAGATGAATGTTTCTTACATTTTGCATTACATAAATCACTAATCTTACGGATTAGAACATCTTTACACTAAACAGTTAACAACATAAACTGTGATAATTAATCTACATCATACCTGTTTGAAATCTTCCTCATTGAAAGCAGGTTGAGGAACATTTTGTGGCACGGCGGCAGTCACAGGCTGAGTGCTTTGATAAATTTGGGGTTGCTTTTTGCTTGTTATTACACCTCCAGGGTTAACAGGAAATCCTACGGGAGTGTATACATTTCCAGGGGTCGCGTAACCAACATTAGGAGCTACGGCTCCTCCGGGTGGTGCAGCCTAATTCATAAAAACGATTATAAAAATCAATCGTTTCTGTCAAAAAGCTTAACATGTTTACATATGTAAATATGGTTACCATAAAACTGAAAACCAGAAGAATCTGCCCTTCCTTCGCATCTCCTTGCTTCCCACTCAAAGGGTACCATTCCTCTATCGTTTCTCCTTTGAATATTTCATCGGGAATTAAAATATTCGCATTAGCAATGAGTTCGTCCACAGAGAAATTGCACTCGTCGTATATTTCCAAGTAGATCTGATTTATTCCAGCAGGCAAAAAGCTAGATAGAAAATAATAACAAAAAGAATATCATGAATTCATGAATATAAACAAGGTTAGTTGAAGGACGTGCGTACACCATCAATAACAATTAAACTAAAACAAACCAACTAAACCACACAAAATTCTCAAATGCCCACATAAATAAGGAAAACAAATATCATACCATTGAATGGTCTTGTTCCATCTTGGATTTTTTGAGCCATTGACATCTGTTGGTGTCTGCAATAAATAATTTCAATGTAATTTCACGAAATTGGAACTTTAAGTTATTTTAGCGATACAAATTATTCATGAGTATTATAATTTTGTTGACGAGACATAAAACCCATGATATAAATAACCGACAAAATGATTCGAATTACAAGAAACTGCAATTAAATAGCTGAATACATGATATCTTTGTTGGCCCAGATTTGTTATTAAGATCAAGATCATATATATTACTATTGCTAAAATAAAAGATTATTATTAATATAATAATATCTCATAGAACATGATAATATAGATTATAGAACAGTTATCTATATCTGGCTGAACCTTGAGAAAAGAATTCACGTTACATCTACATCTACACTTTGGCTGACTTTGGTAACTATAAAAAGTTAAGAATAAAATTATGCCCTTAAAACGCAAAGTAGCCATTCCACTATGCGCTACCGTTAAGTTTATTCTCACTCTCAATTTTACGTGCTAAATACGCTATATCTTACTTTTAAGTAACAGTAAAAATGGGTTAGAAACCTAAAAATGGTTTAACCACATTAAAGTGAAGTACAGAATCTGTACTTTTGGGCACGGAAAGTAGGGTTATTTTAGTTTCTAGTCTTTCTAGAGCCCAATATAAAAGTAATTACAGTATTCCAGTTTTACATCTCTACACGAGTAGAACAACTAACGCTGTAATATTTTGTGAACTCTATCTTCACAAAATAATTCTACTGCTTGTAATACCGGTAGAAGATCTATGTATGTACATTCACTTAATTTACACTTTAAGGAATACTTAGGATAAATGTAACGCTTTTAATGATTTTTATCTTTCTGGGAGGGAGACTGAATCACCTATGCTATTTGTACATTGTACGTATTACTTTTAACTTACACATTCTATAAATACTTAATAAACTAAATACATAGATCGGAATTTATTGATATACCAATGATAGAAAAGGCTTACCTCATATATATTATGTCCTATGTGAATTCTAACATATGGGTCCATCCGGGTCATTCCATAATTTTTTACCAACTTTGCCTAAAAACAATGTAAATAAACATAATTGTTACAAATGGTATGGTATTAATATTAACAGTAAATACTTTGGATTTGCATGACCAATCCTTATCGTTAGCAGTTTAACTTTGGGATATTGAATTTTTGATGGGTTTGCTTACAATACCTATTTAGATGTCAAATTCGCTTTAGTTCGCGACTTATATTTATTATAATATGCTAATTTTTCATATTCATACATATTATAACTCTCGATTTATCAGCTCTTCAGTGCAAAATAACGAAACACGGAACTAACTGTAGGTATTTATGTTGTACTGATATACTTTGAGATTACTCTTAAGGTTGCTGATTGTGTATATTATGTAATATACTATACATCCTGCACGTACGCTCATGTCGCGTCACAAGCGTAATTACCTATGTATATAGGATTACCAATGTAGCATTATTAAAAGTGTTAATACAGCGGAGAATTGCATGAACAATGAGCAGAAGTCAAGCACCTGGATCTGAACATGGTTGACTTGCTTGCTGATGAGTCTATTTGTAATTCAATTAAGAACAGTAGTATATTTATAAATGTTTACATATTTCCATGTAGCAGTGCAGTGGGGGCAATGTATTGAACACAATATAGCCTTAGATCTTAGATGCGAAGATATGGAAATTGTGAGCATTAACATTACATACATTACAAAAAGCTACCGATAATGCTGAAATGAGGTGCAAATGCATGCTTGGAGCTTCTATAGATTAAATTATATTACAAGACAATGCACGCAGGCTACAAAGTTTGCTTAATATACGAACGACGTAATTTGCTGACTAATCGTAAACCTTAAGAATGGTCTGATTCTGCTTTGCTGCGGTATAATATGGTGATAGTGATGATGAGTAATACTTGTGCCAGTTTTTTAAAATCGCTATAGTTTGATAAACTTATTATGTACCCAAGTATACAATATAAACTAGTAACTAGGTATAGAAATGTATAATAACCATCAATTGCATCAATAATCTGCATGTCTACTTCTATAACCAAACTGCGAGGCTTATGGGCTATCCTATGTTGTATCTAAAGCCCATTCTAGTATAGTTGTTAATGATAATATCAAATATCAGTGTAAAAGTCAGTCTTACAACAAAATCTAATCTCAAGTTTAACTTTCTATTAGCAGCTTTATCACAATTCTCTCAAGAGTTTAGTTTCCCTCAACTAAACTAAGCAACTAGCCACAGCTTGGACTTAGAGATAACTACATCTAAGCTTTGGCAATTTATACAACCACGTAAATGTGAGTTGAGTTAATTTAGTTGCTTTATTGTTATTGACATATAAAATTGAGATCCAATACATACTAACAATAATGAACTTTTCTTGTCTTTAATCGTACGGCGATTGGCTCACAATTCACAATGTTTAAAATGTCGTTTACATAAAGTTGGAAATTCATAATATACGGATAAATATTGAAATATTATAAGAGAGCGCATACTATGCTTTTAATGACAAAACCAATCATGAGACATGAATACAGAATACAATTTTCAGGAAGATTGGTACGACAAAATGGTGAAACCGGTTTCGATATTTAAAATTGAAATGCCTATAATATAATATTTTGTAGAATGTGTTATGAAAATATGATATTATTTGCTAAGCTATTAAAATGTTATGTAGTATAAAGAGCACCATCGACATCGACTCGACACCTTGCGACCTTGCCATCTTATAGTTTGATCGTACTTACGTCATAGTAGTACAAGTGCATATACATCCAGCAGAGTACTTAATAATAATAAACAAATTAAACTTTTTTCAACAGTGCTAGTGCGGAGTGTATTGCATCCAATTAACACTGTAGTGTACTGTGCTACTAATTATCTGCTTTGCTGTGAAAATGTAATTAAAAGTTATGTAATCAAGAAGCTATATATAATATTAATATTACAAGGCAGCTGATGATAAATGCCTTCTTATTATGAATAGATTCATTTACTATAACAGTATGTTGCAGAGTACAAGAGTACATTAACTACATTACATAGCATACGTGAACATAATTATCATTATTTATCATGCTTAAATGACGTGGTTGCAATATGTTATGTAAATAGAATCTCTACAACTATTTATGTATACAAGTTGCTAGAATGTTGCATAGCCATAGCACATATTCTTATTTGACTTTAAATGTAGTAAATATATTTTCTGAAGGCAAACCTTCATACCTAACAACTTGTACCACTAATAACACTAGATCTCATCTTATATTTGCTGCGCGTGGTATATTTGCTAATCATTTACTTGACAAGTTTCCTCAACCATTTTTTAAATTGACATAAAGCGAGAAATGTATTTAACATGTTTCATTATGTACATAGATATGTAAATACCTACCAATTTATACTGTCATTCAGTAATAAGAATAACAGCTAGATCGAAGCAAACAATCTTGGTTGGTACTGTACTGGCACATCAATATTATGTTAACATATCACATTATTTACTTTCTGCAATTTTGTTAATTAAATGTTATAAATTACAATGCAATATAAATTACATCTGTCTGTACACTACCATCATTTCAACCCCTTATAGCCAAACACAATCCATCCAATCCAAATACACCAAAACTTTGCTATGACACACATTGACTATAATTAAAGTGTTAACATAAATATAAATATCAGTATTTGTACCTGCATGACAGAAATTAGGAGTCTTCCGCGGATATTTGCAGCGGATTGATGAGCCACTTGGACAGCAGCACCTTGTGCATTAAGTTGCTGATGCAAAGCTAACGCAGCTTGTTCGTCCATTCTTTCTTGAATTTGTTGCTCTGTCAAAGGCTGTCCAGTGGCTGGATCTGTAAGGGATCTTGGGCTTCCCCCTCCTGGAAGCCTTAAAAATTCTGGGGGCAATTCTCCAACGAGAACTCTCTGTCTTCGTTCCATAGTTTTTGCTGTATCAGGGTCTAAGGAGGTGGCCATTATTTGTTATTGTATTACTTCACAAATAACAAGCAAATCTTCTTACAGGAAACCAACTGAAAATTAAATGACAAATGAGGTCATTAAATGAAAATATCTCGTCGTCTACAATTATGAATTATAAGCCATTTTCAAGAAGTTTTAGAATTAGAACAGCGCTGAACAATACTGACAGGAAAGCTTACGACGATGCTTATGATAGAACTTCTAATTGTATTTACAAAATTAGATCACTTACAGGGTACTCAACTTTTTTAACATTCAACATTCAATTAAAGTTTTGAGTTTAGTAAGCCTTCACTCACTCAAAAAATGTAAACACATTTCCAATTCCAAACATTAAAAACTTAATCCTTCACAAATAACTGATACTGGTACAAACAAATTCTCTTTTAATAAATACGCATTCCTGCCACTCTATTATTAGTTAATTATTTTCAATTCTGAATTTCTGAATAATATATGTATCATTAAGTTATCACCTGTAGTTGGTAGTTGTAGTGTGCTGAATTCAAATTGAAGGTAAGTAGATTAATAGTAACCACAATTTATCGCCAACCCACTCTTGAAGCTATAAACGATCAGGTACGTATGAGTCAGCAGTTTCACAGATTTCTTTTCTCTAATTCTAACCACAAGTTAATCTAATATAACAATAGTGTTATCAGTCCAAATATATTTAGCTCACTCCCATTACAAATGTGATTAAACTATATTCTATACGATTATTGTACTGTAGCCAAGCCAGGCTGGGCAGCCAGGACTGCAAGAAGAGTATTATAATAATTTTTTATCTTTATAATAATATGTACTCAATGTCACTGTACAAACAGAACATTTGCTTCATAAAGATAATAAAGATAACAAAAGGTTAGCCACGAATGGGAGGGAAAGCTGGGGAACTCTCCAATTTGTTTACGAATATTTCGAGTCTCTATTTATATAGTAATACTTATTGTTTTGAGATGTTGTTCCATGCTCAGCCAGCTTAGAACTAAACTCTCATATAAGCTCACTCTTAAAGGCCTTTACTTGGCGATTTGTTTCAATGGGGAAAGTTCTTATGTCACACACATGTACATTATGCTTTCCTTGTTACAGTGCAGTGTTTAGACTCCCACACATACAATACTTGTAAAAATCTCATAAAAATGCATTTTGTACGTTTGACACAAAAATGTAAATCATAGCATAGTTTAACTAAAACTAGTATTTATGCATATTGTAGCATAATAAGAATGTAAATAGGCAAAAAAAGTTCTATTGAAATTTTGAGTTTAGTTGACTTGATATAAATATTAGACTAGACTCTATAAGGTTACAATATTATGCACCGCAGCTAAATAGTAGCTTACTTAAATGTGAACTACTACGTATTACATCAAAAATTTCCTTTGCACATGCATGTATTCTTGCGTTATTGTTACTTATTGCAAGTTACGATATAAGTTCCCAAGATATGTTAATGCAATTTTATTGGATAGCTACTTCAGTTTATACTTAAAAGCTTAACTTTTATGTAACCAATAGAGTGTAGAATTAATAGATTTTTGTTACTCTGTATTGCTACTTTTGTACACCCATGTTAGTGTTTTGTTGTGGCTCTATTAGCATCACTTTGATAGATAATTGAGCGAAAACTCTAACATGGGTGTACAAATGTATGTATTCAGAGTAACAAAAATATTAATTATGCGTTATAATACGTTATAATTACGCATTATACTGTGTTACCCAGAATAAGTGGTTTAATTATACAATTAGGATGCTCCTATTATAGTGCTGGTGACTGCTATAAATTGTCTGTATGTATAAACAAACCTAATCAGGAGCTTATAATATTAGAATGAATAAGATAAATGGTAATGGTAGTGATGGTCTTTAGTGCACAATGGTGTTGAATGTCTTATTTTGAGCTCTGTACTGTACAACTAAACTGAACTTATCTTTTTATTTGCATATTTAATACGATTGTTGTTGTATGTACTTATATAACTAATATGCGATTGTATTGTATCCGTATTGTATTTCCATTTCCTTATCTATACTATTATGTGTCGACTTTATAATGCATGCACTAATTACTAATTATTATAGATACCCAAGTGCCAATGCAGTGCCTTATCTTGCTGTAAATATTCCCACTTGTAACAAGAAAAGAATGCATATAAATTATAGTACTTTGCATGCATTGTTATGAATAGATGAATAACTGCTATAAGTAAAAGTGAGCTTTCTTGACAACGTAATTGTATATATGCCTTTTTGCATACCGACACAGTTATTTTGTAAGCTTAATCTAATAAAACTACTAGAGCCTATAGCTGGAACCGATCACATTAACTAAAGCGTAGTGGCAGTGCTCATAATGCGACACCCTACTATACATTGATTAGGTATGCAACAAGCTCTAAGTGCTTATAATACTATAATTTATGAATGAAATAACATCACTATTGTTGAGTGAATATTAGTTGCAAGTAAGTACACACAGTGAAATTATTCACATCGTGATTTTTATTTCCCTAGTGTACTCAGAATCAGAAGCAACTAAAGATTTAACATGACCACTATTCTACCCATTCTACACGAATTAGCGTAGGTTACAGGCACAAAATTCTATGTTCTAGTTATTGTACCCAATACCAATAAGGTTTTACAGAATGCAAGTAATACACAATTGAAAACAAAAAATGCATCGCAGAGCATATAAGATAGAGAAATAAAATGCAACGTTTTACTACTATTATGGATTATATTTCTTCACCACTGCCTCATTGACCTGCAGCCTTTGGCCTCTCTTTAATTAATTTGTCCAGTGAACCGTTTTCAAAATAGGGGTGAGGGCAATATTTTTGAAATGTCCCTATTTTCTTTAAAAGGGTTTTTGTGGTATTTTATTTCTTATACATATTGTATAGTACTACTTTGCATTGCATATTCTATTAAGTTTCTGCTGCTCTAGGAATGTTCAAATATGCAATAATATTAATATTTTTTCAAAATACACACCAATTATATGCGCTACAACAATTCTCAACTTTGCTCGCTTTAATGTAACACGGAGTCTGATTCCATTTTCCAATGCTTATATTATCCATTTGCCTATGATTTTACTTATAAATGTTGTATGCAAGAATCATTATAACCTTTTGCAGTTAATCAGCGTACTACTTACTGACTACAGTGCAGTATCTGTAGTACAGATTATAACTAGAATGAATAATACCTATAGCTATGGATAAGACGACGACTTATTACTGTACTGCATTGAAAGTTGTTACTAATTGTAGTAAATAGTATATATTGTTACTAAATTACTTCCACGTGATGCAAATCAAAAACTACTCAATTGTTAATCTTTCCTTCTATCTTGATACATGATATATTATGGAGTATGGAGTTTACTTTAAAGCTTTGCTTTTACATCCTGATCCTGTCATCATTTATTTACTTGTACTGCACAGCTAAACAAAAGTGAAAAATGCCTATACGCACAATACAACTGTTATATTTTATACACACACATACATCATGATGGGCTTGATGATGTATTTTCGATACCTAAACCACTACAGCCATACTCATCTTTAAATTAATTGACATGCAATGTGTCACTTAAACTCTCATTAAGAGTCATTATCTTGCATATTTAGTTTTATCATTAGAGAGTGTAACTGACAAACATTAATGTCTAAGTAATTACTTCCTCCTAAAGTGTCTGTGCATTAAACCATATTATTACTCTCCCTGTTTCCATGTGTTAAATATTAGTATCAATTTCTTTTCCATTATATGGACACACTACATTGTACAACAGAAATCCCACTACTTACTAACTAGTACGTAGAAGTATATTTTTAACTCCAACTATAATGCAGTCATATTATCATAGTCATTTACGTGTGTAGGTGTAAATGCAAATACCATGATATTACTAAACGTTACACTTACACTACACTGGCTTTTACGCACATAATATTATCATGTAACTCAAAACCAGCTGAAATGGCAATGCGACGTATCAGTATAGGAAGCAGAAATGTTTCCAAAGGGAAGCCCCATCTGACTTCTGAGTTAAGTTGCAAGAGCTGAGTACTCTAGTTCTAGGACTCATCTCCAATGAGTTTGTAAAAATATTTCGCTGTAGAGCTCATATGCGTGAGCTTTAGGTTTAAAGAGCATTTAGTATTTATGTACATCTGTTGTCTCTCCTACTGTATTACGTGTGTCCTACTATATAAATGTGTTAGTGTGTGAGATGAGATGAGCTAAACTTGTATATAGTATACTTAGGTTAGTTATACTTTTATGTCTATAGAATATAATCATATAGAAATACAGATGTGTAAGTTGTACTAAATGTTATCTTGCCTTTAGTTCCTACTTAAATGTCTATCTACAGTATAGCTGTTATGTAGTGATAGCTAAACAAAAATTATTTGATAGTATTGATAGTTTTAGCGATTATTATAGGTAAGGACATTTTTAAATGCTTCAGACCTAAATTACTTATACAACCAAGATTTAAGAATTAAACCATTCATACACTTTTAAAAAATGTTAGACACATATACTTATATATATATAAATATGGTTACAGGTTAGAGAACAATCTTGTTTGCAATTAGTTAGACACTATATAGTGTAAACTAGCTTGCAAAATAAGCATACGTCAATCCACGTCTGTTTTGTGTAGTCTGTCTGTATGCAGTTTTGTATGTATTTTCCCAATTTCCCATATTATTACATAGGAAGAAATCCACAGACCATAAAATTATTTATAACTAGGTAGGTGAGCTAAAATGTAGAGATTATTGCGTAGGTAGTAGGTAGGTAATTTTTAACTCTAGTTTTATGCATGGTTTGTGCAAATATACAATCATAGGTACATAAATCACAGTGCTATACTTAGCTGAGGTTGTAGAATGTTAAAATGATTGAATCCAATTCAAGGCAATGTTGATTTTCTTTCAAGTGGGTATAAAAACCTACTTATCGCCAACGTTAGGTATTAGGTATATAGCAAAATAAGCATACTTATTTATTATTCATAGTATAAATTGTAGTATACTTTTAATACATAGAAGTAAGTTGGCAAATGCAGCAAAGGTTTAATTTACTCCACTTCTAAATATTTAGGTTTACATTTACGTTTATAAATGCAGTATAAGCCGTACTATATACGTTATAACTTATAACCTTATTAATCTCGCTTAGAGAAGCTAAAGGGTTAACACATTATACATATCAGTACGTGTATTGTATTAATGTGCATAATACTTGTGTTTGTATGTATATATACTTTCTATACCTCTTCATCCTACATAACATAACGTAAACGTACATGCGAATGAATGCGAACACACAGCTTAACGGTACTAAATGCATCATACTCATACAGATCTAGATATCAACATTGTACTGCACTGGATTTACTTTATGTTTGCTATTGCTATTATGCTATACCTTCTTCTGTATACAAATGTGTAGCAAAAAGTACAGGGAATAGAATAGAGAAGTAAAATAGTGAGCTGCTGTATATGGGTAGCATACTTAAGAGACAAATCTGTTCTAGTCTTTAGTAGGTACTCAGTACTCAGTCCATTAGTTGAGGCTGGCTGATTTGGTTAGCTAGATTCAAATGCGTATCTCTATTTACTATATAGGATTTGCATTTTGCATTGCAACTTCATTGTTTGCAATGTAAAGTCAACTAAAAGCTAGTTTGACTTTGACGGACTAACTGAAAGGAAGAACGGTTATTATTAGATAGGTGACAGAATATTTATCCTGCTAATATACACACATAGACATACTACATTATTTGCAAACTTTTTCACTAAAACCTCTATGCACATTGCACACTCACCTTACACAGACGTTAATACATATTTACTTACATCCAATTCAAGTATAAATAAAATATATGACTCATTGCAATTTTAAAATATTGACTCAATTCGCAAACAATTGGATCTGCATTCTGCAATAGGCGGAATAAATAAACACCTAGTTACTCATTTTGATTGATACATTAATACGTTTTATAATAGTAATAAGAGACACTGTGCAGTAGAAGAAAGAATTAATTTGCAAGAGCAACGCAAAAGTGTCTCACTTGCTTGTTTGGTGTTTACTAAATGTGCTAATAAAGCTAACTTAGCTTTGAAGAAGAGAAAAATTTATTATGTCTGTGAAGTGTAATGGAGAAAACCGAAAATGTGGAGTAAATGGACAATGTGGGCAGCCGAAAATGGATCTTTCGTCCAAAAAGGCCCAGTTGACCCCAATGGAATTCCGTGTCACTCAAGAAAGACAAACTGAGAGGTAAGGAAGAAATAACCATTTTTAATTATGGCTATAGGCCAGAACTTAAGTTAGCACTTACGTGTTTGTTAGTCTTAAATGCTTGCAGAATGTTACCATTTGGTTTCCTGACCTATTTATATTCATTATGTATACATACTTGATAAATACATTATAAATGTTTCCACAAGACTGGCAAAATGTGGTTTATGTATGTATATTGTGGTAAAGTTGTATCGCACATGAGTTTATCTTTGATACGCCGGAAGTAAAAGGGAAAGTTTTTTATTGCTCTAAAAGCATTTTCATTACTTTATGCTAATTTAAGTAGGTACCTGTTTTATGTAGCGTATCGTAAATATTTAATTATGCAATTAATGGCTATTTTGGTTATCTAATACTATAACGCTTTAGAGATATTAGTTTATTGAGGAATTTGTAATGCAATTTCGTAATTTTGTTTTAGGCCCTATTCTAACAAGTACAACAAACATTGGGAGACTGGAAGCTACCATTGCATCGTCTGTGAGACTGAACTGTTCCGATCAAATACGAAATTCGAGTCAAAGTCCGGTTGGCCAGCCTTTTCTAATGTAGTGGATGTAAAACGAGTGAAATTGACCCCCGATTTATCTCATAGTAAGCGATATTTTTGTGAAAACCACGACAAATGAAGGATAATGATCTAATTTTTAATTTTGTTTTTAATTTGATTCTAGTCGGAGCAAACCTATTATTACTGGTGGCTAAACCTGACTTGGCCCGAACCGAAGTTTCCTGTTCAAATTGCAATGCCCACCTGGGACATTTGTTTAAAGATGGTCCTAAACCCACTGGTCTCCGATACTGCATCAATTCTTCTTCATTAAATTTTGTGCCAGGAGATCCAATTTGCAATGGTGATACTGAAAATGATAAAAATTGTCGAGGGGATCTAACAAATGGAAGCGATACTCAAGATGGTGTCCAAATGATGGACAGTAATGCCCCTCCGATGGCAATGCTTTGTCTTAATAACCAATCCTCAAAGTCGAAGTCCTCATCTTGCCAAAAAAATAATAGTAATACTAATAATTTCGTACGAGGTTCCTCAAGATACGCCAGTTCTGGTGCTGGATCTGGCGGAGCATCCCTAACTGCAGCTAGAATTTCATTCTTCCAGCAACATGCTGACAAGCATCAACAACAAAACCCACCGTCAATGTCCAGTAGAATTTTCGGCTCTTCTCGAAATGGAAATCTGTCCCACCGTTTCGTCAGTTCTACATCGTCGGGTAGTCTAAGCAGTAGTGTGAATTCAAACAACATTGCTAACAATGGTGGCAGTGTTAGACGCCGAAATTCTGCTGGATTGTTTCCTAATCTTGCTAAAGTAGATCAAGTATCTTCAGCTCCTAAAATCCTTGTCCTCCGTGAAACTTCGCTTTAGGATACGATATGAAGGAATCAAATCAAAATGAAACAAATTCGTTTGGTATAAGTTATAATACAATTATTCACACTAAACTAATACTATACCTACCTATATAAATACTCATTCTAGTCTTTTTGCTGAAATTGTTAATTGTATAATTAATTATGGTACGATATAATAATAGAAACGTTAACGGAGTACTATAATATAGTGAATGCGAAGGCGAACGAAAAAGTTTAGTGTACCTAATGGTAGTTCTAGTGTACTTTAGATTTGACTGCAAGGAAACGTAGAATATATTACTAATACGTATGTTACTTACTACTAATGATAAATACGAGAGATTATTAATTTAATTATTGTATATTTGTTACGCTTTTGCTATGATATCTCATAAAAACACATTATTAACCTAACAAGAAATATGTATGTACTCATGTGCCTATGTGCCCTATTTGTAATTGTGACAACTGTAAATTATATTCATTCATAACAATATTAATATTTATTCGGAGATTCGACTGATTGTGAATTTTAGAAGGTTGTCTTTTTAGCAGTATTTTAACTTTATAAACGATGCAAAAGTTACTACCTATTACCTATTCATCTCCATTGATCGCTTCTATAAGCATATAGGTATAATATATGATACCTATTTACTATATAAAATGTTATAATTTAAAAAATGGTTACCTTTTACCTTACTATCTAAATACCTACAGCAGTATAACTATAATTTATAACGCTCTATTGTTGTTAAATACACGCGTACAGTACTAAAAAATTGTATAGTATTGGTTTACAAACTCGCATTAGTAGAAATTCGTAGGAAAGGTTAAGAGAGTTGCAAAACGAGAATAACTATAGTGTACTGTAGCAAAATACAAGTCAAAATTAATTACAATGTAGCGAATACGAATCAAAATTCGCATCTATACGAAAATTCTATCTACAAATTAAGGATTAGCTAGTAAGCTTACCTAAATAAAAAAATGCATACTACTACCAAAGGATTACGACCTCGAAAATTCTTTGTGAATTGGATACAAAACGCATAATTTATAAAAGATGAAAAGAAGAGCAGAGCAAGTTTTATAAACAAAAGTATGGATACTCGCTTTTTGAATTTGTATAGGCGATTTTTCTTGATTTATTTAAATCATTTATGGGAAGCTTTAATTTTAATGTACGAAGGCTTTAGCAATGTTTTTCCTGGCCTAATTAAAGCAGTTTTACTTAGTTTTAATTGTTTTAAAATAATGTTCTAGCTTTAATTTAAAGGAACGAATCTAATCTTGATGTTTTCTGAAAGAAGGAAACGGAAATTATTGCAATACACAACCATTTACTAATAAGAGAAAAGAATATATTTTTCGCACTGTGATTTTACGCTAAACACTGTATAGGAAGGTGGCAGATGAGGAGTTGAGTGTCTTACTTAACTTTAACCTTGATATTATATATATGTGGAACCCTAAATTAATGCCCTAATGTTATCGTACACCTACAATATGTAAGTTGTATATACATTTGTAATTTGTACTAACGTGTAATTACTAATTTTTTATTGTCTGTATGTACTATGTGTACTGAATCTATGATGACTAATTGTTGACGTACAGAGCAATAGCTAATTAATAGCCACATGTCAACAATCAAGAAATACTTACAACTTCTTACCTTACCTTACCACCATCATTACTTAAATATTTACCATATTATTCATATATGTACGTAATAAGGATACTTACTATTGTATATTGTATTAGGGTAAGCGTTTGTAAATAATAGTTGTTTTGTGTGTCTTGTCTGTCACAAAGAAATGAAGTATCATATTATAGTACTTTTCAATATTTATGTAGTTAAATTACATAAAATATGCACTAATTACCATCAGTTAAATGTTGAATTACATGTAGTATTATAGATCTGTATGGCCGCGGATAACAGTGATTTATGTAAAGAAGTTAAATCTATCCATACTTATTAATAAATATTGAGGAGGAATTACTGTTTGTAATAAGCTTTTAACTACAAACTACAAATAAATAAGCAAAATCGCAAAGCTTGATACGAATTAAAGCAAAGAGTTCAAAGTAATTACTTTTCCATTTATGCATACACAAAGTGTCGTATTATTATGTATTAATATTATTGCATACACGCATACCAAAATCTAAAAATTACATGTCTTTAACCAGACTAGAATAGGTATAATATGTAGAACACTGGCTTTGTGGGGCATAGGTTGGGGTAATGGGTAAGTAAAGCTAAACACAATTAATTGTAGGACAAGTGGTTTTGGAATTATTGGCAGAAGAGGACCGTTTAGCAATTGCCCATTATGGTAAAATTTTAATGCGTGTACTATGCAAAGTGTTTTTTCTCTTTTATCTTAAGATAAATATATTTAGTGGCAGCCAGGGGCTTATCCCATATAATGACTATGACAACTACACTTTGATTGTGACAATTGTCATGACAATGACAATTGTAA
>JAQFYC010001067.1:0-40318 GCA_034694165.1 Tomocerus mixtus | reverse complement strand
ATATTCCGGCTAAAGAAACATTTTAATGTCTTAGAAGGAAGCTTTATATTTTGTTAGAAGTAGAACACTTAGAAGTACGGGGTAAGGCATGCTTTACTTACGAAGATTAGAATAGATTTACAAAATTCAGAATTCAGAGAAACTACTTGCCATTGCAAGGCTGTCATTCATATCATCGACTTGAATTTACTGTACAATTGTTTACAGAACACTGCTATTAACAAATATAAGCCGCAATTCATACAATTGTGTATTTGGTTAGAGATATTGGATTTACATGTTATCCAAAAGACTATACTAGGTACTTATATATTTCCTATATAATATTACATGACAATTCACAACCAACCCATAACCTAAAATGTATGTATAGATTTCCCATTATTATTTCAGAAAACTGCACCCCCTATGCACGCATACGTATCAAAATTACCAAAGTTGCATAAAATAAGACAAATCACATTTACCATGCAAACACGGAAAGAGTCCAGCTAGAGTAAGTGGTTACGATATGAAGGGACAATAGAAAAACAGAAAGGCTTACCTACATACGTCCTCCTGGTCCCAGAGAGACCTAAGTTTAGTTGAACTGATGATGATGATGATGAAGAACGAGGGCAGGAGTGGATACTCGATTAAAAGCAGTCGAGTTGAGAGTCGAAACGAAATTGATTCATCTCTGATACTTCAAACTAAATAAAAACTTTGCTTGATGGTTATGGTTCGCGTGTGTTACCCTTTGGCTTGCCGTATGACTGCATTTAATATACTCGTACATATATGATGTACCGTCTACCTACTTATTTTTGTTGATTTTTGTAAATTTGAGTATTACTCTACCCAGTTGTCTTGTTTCATTCTCGGAAAATTATTTTATTACAGACAAACATGTAGGAGTGCTTTCTGAAGTTACACCACAATATAAATGTGCTCATCTGGATGAAGTATGAAAGATATATTCGGAATAGAAAGGGATGAGACTGTGAGACCTGTTTCATTTGTTGACATAGGGGTGCTCGGTCCGATGAACTGAAGAGACCCTTATGCCTTAGGTCCAATGTATGAACTCATCTCATGGTCACAAATCTTTATCAACCCACCACAAAGCACTGATACCCGGGAGACTTAGAGGAAACCTTGTTTACTGGTTTCGCACGGTTTTCTGTCGACATGACATGAAATTGCCGATAGCGATACCAAGTGGTAACGCTACAACCAACTATCTAATACATAGCCCTTTCATCATTTGGTATTATATATTCCACATCCACATATGGAATTGCTACTAAACAGTACTAAGCATTCAATTGCATGTTTTTCCATATATATAGTCCAAATATAAATTGAATGCGTGTTTGCCCATCAACCCATCGAGTACTCATAAGCATGAAATTTCAGAACAAAAATGATACCTATCACGTTTGGGTGAACAGCGTTTTAAAGGTCGATTCATGGGGAGATACGTGTTGCACTTGCACTGGAGTCAGCATTCGCACTACTTTTGCCCATCCTCTCTCCCTAGAATCAATTTGATTGAATAATTTATTGAGCTTGTGCCCTTATGTCACGAATGATATAAGTATTTCATTCCCACGATCATTGTTTCCACGTCAAAGGGTAACGATTCCCTTTTGTACTTCTCATGATCTTACTAATTATTCATGAGAATGTCTCACTCCCCCATGTATTGATTGCATAGCAAATTTCTTTTTCGTGCCACCAATGCAATGTACCGCACCATAATAAGCAATATAGTACCAGATAATTATGGGTTAGAATGAAACAATGGTAAGTAGTTACTTATACTTATCCGTAATACGTATAAGTACTTATACTATCTAATAGTATAGGCACATGTAATTTTGCAATAAGTAATATAATATCCAATCTCTGTTTCGTTTCCTATTTGCATTCAGATATATTCAACATTTATGATGTATATATAATAATGTATATAAATAATAATGCTAACAAATAATGCAAGATGATAAGGAATCCAAATAAGTAGATTAATAATGTATAATATATCTATTATTTGATCTGTTAGTTTTCCTGATGAAGCATTATTAGGTATAAACTCCAAGAAAATAAATTCAAGCCTTTCTCATGAAAATTCAGATAAAATAGGAAAGCGGACCAAATCAAAAACATTATAGGGCATTTAGCAGAACATGACATTTTGGCAGTAATAGCAAAAAGCCAGGAATAATTAGGTGAGTTCCCACAAAATCAGGAAATCAAGATGTAAAAACAATCAAGTAATCGACAAATAAGTAGATTAATAATGTATAATATATATTCAATGTCTATGATTTGATCTGTTAGTTTTCCTGATGAAGCATTATTAGGTATAAACTCCAAGAAAATAAATTCAAGCCTTTCTCATGAAAATTCAGATAAAATAGGAAAGCGGACCAAATCAAAAACATTATAGGGCATTTAGCAGAACATGACATTTTGGCAGTAATAGCAAAAAGCCAGGAATAATTAGGTGAGTTCCCACAAAATCAGGAAATCAAGATGTAAAAACAATCAAGTAATCGAGAATGAATCTCTTACGTTATTGTGGAAGACAGGAACAACTGAACAATATTTTTATGGGCACTTATGGCCCTCTAACGAGGAATGCTCCTTATGCTTTCTCCACTCATATACGATGTGGGAGAAAGCTTTCTAATGCAATAGAGAAAGAAATAAGAAGGCGAGTAAAGAGACAGAAAAAGAAAGCAGAGCCAAAAGGTAGAGTTGAGTAGATAAATGAAACGAGACTATAAGGCAGGAAAGGAGGATTCTGTTGCCGCTAAAGTCAAACGATCAACATGGTCAAAAACATACGTGCAAATTCTGTCCGAAGAAGTTCTCACTAAAAGTTTCTAGCGCAATATTGATAATTTTAATGTCAATTCCTTGCAAATTGTCAGCTGTCACTGCTAATTGTTAATAAATCTTTTTCTGAATTATTTCATTCTTTATGTAATCATTTTTATTTAGGTATTTTGTAGATAGGATAATCAAAAGATTAGTTAGTCTCTTTGGAAAGTGACTGTGGTTTAACGTTAACTTGCCAAAATGCGTAATTTAAAACTTGTGAAGAAAGTTACATACCCAAAAAACTTGTCCGATGGACTTATTTTCTGTGTCGGTGATAACAGCTTTGTATTTTGTTGTGATAATAATGGCAATAGGCTGTTAAGGATTTTGTACAATGATCAACAGTTTGCAGAACCGGAAGAAGTGGCCCACAGTGAGTTGCTTCAAGATGTTGTCAGCATGCAGTTCTTGGTCAGTACCGGGGCCCTATTCATTGTCACAAAAACTGGACTGTTTTTACAGTACGACATGCATAACGGGGTAAAAAATGTGTATTAAAAAATGCATATTTTACACATTTACACAATATTAAATTATGCATACCTGCCTGCATTCTTTAACATTGAATATATTTATGTACTTTAGTTAGTACTTTTAATTATGTATGAATTTTATTTTATTTGTAGATCCAAGAACTGTTCCAGTCTGCACAGGGCATTTCCACATTCGCTGTTTCTCCCGACTCCAGAATGAGTGTTATAATTACAAAGGAGAGTACATTGCTGCTAATGACTTTGCCGGATTTAGAAGTAGTTATGCAAATAGATTTAACATCAGAAGAAATTAATGCGCGTAAAGGAGAATCTGAAACCTTTTCTGTTAGTTGGCTTCATGACAGTACATATTTTGCGTTCAACTACTTTGACAGCAAATCAGGTAAACGCTTTGAAATAAATAACTAAATAACTGATTCTACGTTTTATTATTTGCATTTGTAGCATGTAGCAGCAATTACATTTTATTTTTGGTTGTAGGATATGCAAGCTGCGTTCCAAGAAATAACAATGTGTCCTTATAGTAAATATTTAAGATTTTATAATCTGTTGCAGGCTTCAGAAAAATTAAATTCTATGACGATAGTGGCAACCTGTATTCAACGACGGAGGAATGCACTCCTTTGGTGAACGATGTAATTTCGTGGCAACCTTCAGGCGGCTTAATAGCAGCTATTGGACAGCCGACGATGCCCAAAGAGTCGATCATGGTCTCATTATTTGAATTGAATGGCTTGAAGAGAGCAGATTTCTTCACTCTTGATGGAACGAGGAGTACTACAATATCCGAAGTGTTGTGGAACGCTGCGTCTGACATTTTGGCTTTAAATATGGGTACACGCATAGAGTTATGGACGCGTAATAATTATCGGTGGATGCTAAAAATGACATTGCAAGATTTCGTCGAATCGGTTGACAACAATGAGTCAAAAATAATTAACTGGGCCGCTTGGGATCCTGAATTACCTAACCGGTACTAATTTTAAATACTGTTGAATTCTATCTTTAAAGGTAAATTGTGTTCTTTATCTTGAATATCGTAAGCAATGCATTGCTAACGATTATAATATAATGGCAGGTTACATACAGTATACGGAGGAACGAAATATGTAGTTTACGATTTAGCGTTTGCTTATACTTTGGGACACTCTGGAGGATCCGCCATTTCAGCATCAATTAACGGGGATATCGTTTATTGTACTCCTTTTCGTGATAACTGTGCTCCGCCCCCAGATTGTTTTTTCCAGGTACTAGAAGTATAATCATTAAATATGAAATATCAATTTTCCAAATCAGCTGCTAAGCTAATAATAAAACTTTTCCGATAGATTAAATTGGCAGCTGTACCAATTGAAGTTATTGTAAGCAGCTTTTGGAATGGAATATTATGCATTCTATCAAACGGAACCATTGCGTTCTACAAGAATTCAAAAACAGATTTACATTTAGTAAAAGTTTGCAAGATACCCGAATGGAACAAATGTCGACTGGCATACTCTTGGGTGTGGCCTAACATGTCTACATTATGTTGCTCTGATGGCGACTCGTTAACAGTGTTTTCATTGAATTCTCGCAATCTTGTCACCGAAGATTCTCTACCACTCCCTGAAAATATACAACTAGAAGACACTGCTATTGAAACCCGAAGTCCAATAAAATCTGCATCATTCTACCATATAAGCGAACTATCCGAAGAAACAGATTTTGTATTGGTACAGGAAATAGACGGACAAATAAGATTGCTGAATGTAAGGACTCTGGATTCGAGTCCGATATGTAAATTTCCTCATGTTTGTTCCGATGTAAAGTACGTCTTTAACAAATGGACCGGCGGTAGCAAATATACAAATATAATTGCATTTGGCCACGACCCATTAACCAGACAACTGTATGGAGGATGGAATAAAAATGATACCGACTCCAGTAAGCTGTCCGGGGAGTGCACGTCAATGTCAACATACCAGAACAATTTACTATTTACGACAGTTAAAGGCTCTTTAGAGATAATCAGTAACCACGACATTGAAAAGGTTTTAGCTTCCAATTCGTCAATTGTTGGACTTCTGTCATCGCCCGAGGGTCAATATTCTAGAAAATCAGAAAAGGGATCTGTCATCGCATCTTGTTGTTTAAATCAAATGTACGAACCAAGTCTTGTGCTGCAAATAATTCCAAGAGGAAATTTGGAAACCATATATCCACGACCGCTCGTTGTGTCTTCGATCAATTTATTACTGCGTAACAAATCCTTGAGAAACTTTACCAAAATAATGGCTGCAATGCGAAGGCATAGAATAGATTACAATATTTTGATTGATGAACTAAAAAAGATAGCAAATGAAGACCTGAGTATGCCTGTGCTTCAAAGTCTGCAAGATATGGTGACTCAAGTCAAGGACTCTCATAGTTTAGTTCTTTTGGTGACCGAAATGAATCAAAATAACTACGACTGTCTCGGTATTATTAAATCTGTACTTGAAGAATACATGCAGAAACACGAAGGAGGAAAAGTCGACGAACCTTATTTGGCAGTAATGGCTAAATTAGGAATGTTTGAAGAGGTTCTCAGATCTCATTTAATTAGTGGAAACGAAGCTCTGAGAGATGTAACTAAACATCGAATAAAGTTTCTGAGTTTTTATTGCGACAACCCAGAAATATTGTATGAATCAGCGCTCGGAACCTACGATTTGACCTTGGCAGCAATTGTAGCCGATTGTTTAAACAAAGATCCCAAGGAATACATTCCAATTCTCAATGAATATCGTGCTATGAGCATTCAGAAAATGCGTTATACAATTGACAACAACTTACGGCGCTACGGATCTGCAATTAAGAGTCTTATTAATGATGAATCAGTACAGATTGATGAAATACTTAAGTATATCAGTCGACATCGGTTATTTTGCGAAGCTATGTACTATTTAGCATCTATAGATGAAACCACAGAAGACAATTCAGCGGGTAGGACTTCTGACGCTATTGCGGAACTGGTAAAAGAAACGCAGAACGCATATGGTCTCTACTTGAAGAATCATGGCAAATTGAGGGAAGCAAGTATATTTTACGCTAGGAGTCAGAATTACGAAGATGCAATTGAATGCTGCATGAAAAGTGGGAACTGGGAATATGCCATCGAGTTGTTACGGAGACACTGCACCGGTGATACTTCTAACGAAAGTTTCAAACGTTGGTGTCGAAAATTAGTCGATTCATTGGAAGAACGAAAGGTATGCCCTGTAGCTGCCAGTGCCAAGAATTTTGTATAGTTCTTTAGTTCTTAATTGCTAATGTTAAGTAAAGTATTTTGGACGAAGTTATTGCTATTTAAGTTTAAAATTAAAGTAAAAGTGTAATACGGTATCACTTTTTCTAGGATTTTGAAGGAGCAGCGCACATCAGTGAGGCTTATCTTCAAGAATTCGAAGACGCAGTTAAGTATTACATAAGCGCTCAAAAATGGACGTTAGCTGCCTCTTTGTGTTTAAAAAACTTGTCAATAAACCAAGAAAAAATTGACGAGTTGGTAAAGCCAAAACTTATTGATGCTTATCTCAGTATGGACGAGAACCTTAAGACCACGTTCGATGACATTATTCATTATGAGAAACGCTTGGAAGTTGTCAAGATCGCCAAAGAAAATAAAAAGGAGGAAGATGAAAATGACGCATTTTCCGACACTGACAGCGTGTCAACTGGGTCTTCGGGGTCTGGATCATTTAGAACATTTTCTTCTTCGAACTCAGGGTGGGTTTACAATTTTATTTCAATAAAATTTATTTAGGTTTACTATATTTATCTCCAAAATAGAAATATACTAAATACAGTTATAATTATATAATGATTAATAATATTAAGTACGCATTTTTGGAATACAGGAAAACGCATCGTTCGAATAAAAACAAGAGGAAGCAGGAAAGGAAAGTATTTTCTTTAAAGGAGGGATCACCTTTCGAAGACCTCGCCATTACCGTTCATCTGTGGGATTCATTTAATCAAGTTAATACTAAGCTCAAATCTGAAGTTTCTTCTTTAGTTGAAGCTTTGTGGTGTTTCCAGTTAGACGACAAAGCAGCGTCATTGGCATTTGCCTTTGAAAACCTACTGACCGAAATTGATAAAGCTATTAAAGAAATATGGGCGGCACTATTACCTGAAAACCACCTCCTAGGTAAATAATTTTTCAGAAGTACATCTTATATAATCATATTATTATATTTGTTAGGTAATATGTTTGTAATTAATTGTTGCCTGCTTGTATAGATTCCAAATTTCGGCTTCCGCCACCTGGATGGTCGACCGTTTGGGATAAACTTTCATTTGGATATTCATCCTTGAGTGGAAAGCAGAAGTAAATTCAATCATCTGCCAAATATTATTTCCTGGAAGCATCAGATAATGCGTTGAAATTATTTTATTAACCGTCTATGAATATTTTGTTCAGATGCATTACGTGACATCAAATACTTATTAATATCTATATACTATCCTTGGGTAATAGGTACTAAAAAAAAGAGTACCTATATATACTTATGTTTATAAATAATAAATATTATACACCTATAAGTAGTATATTGTCAATATTTAATTGAAGTGTCAATTCTCTTTTTTCCAACTATGTGTAATTTTATTTATTAATAGGTAGTAGTAGGTAAAGAGACAGTCTTCAATGAAGAGATTTATTTTATTTATGGTTAATATTTGGATTGATCTTTGATAATGACTAACATACATACATCATATGATTACAATTAAAAATACTCAGAAACAGATATTATATTTCTAACTTTTCAATAATCCATCTAATTATGTATTTATATAAGTATAAGTACTTAGACAGTTAGTCATTAGTAAAACGATGGACCAGTTACATACTTCTCTTTGCGATAACCTTGAATTGAAATGCACCACGCCCAAACAGGGAGTTTAAAAACAAATTAGCAAAGTAGTGCACATTACCATTTGAATTGGCCATTCAAAAATGGTATTGCAAAAGTTTGTTAGGAAATGGCTTGATGAGTTTGACTCTCACTTATTGTAACATAGGCCGTAATGGCCGTGGCTGTAACTCTTACCTATTTTCAAACAAAAGTTTCTACGTATTTCTTTTACGCTACGCTTAACGACTTAATTCTGAAAGGACTAGGAAAACTATTTTTTATAATTAGTCTGTTGGCAGTAACTTTAAGTAATTCGACAATAAAATAGATAGTACTAGATATGAGCCCAACAAAAAGTATGTAAAATGATCCCATTACATTGGCCATTGTGAAAGGCTTGGGTCCTTTAATGTTATATAATGAATCAGTAGAAATATTTGCATCTTGTTCCCATTTAATTTTCCTTGCTCTCTGCTTGGCCCAATCCATTTGCATTAGTCGTTCTACTAATCCACTGTCATATGCTGAGGTGATTACTTTGTTGAAATTAGGCAGAAAAATTTCTCTCTTCCTGGTAATCCAGTTGTTCGGAACGAAATACGTTGAATCTGTGGCTGCAGTGAATGGATGACTGCCGTCACTGCTGGAAAAGTTCAATGTTAAAATGTAATCTCCAACCCTGTCCCATATTATACACGCTTGTCTTGAAGATAAACATTTTTTTGCACAATTAGCATCATCAATCTGTAATTCCATACTTTGGTAGATTTTTCTCATAGAAGGATTTGCAGAATTTTTGAAGACCATTTCACCCAGTCCTCCCCGAAATCCAGCAGACGCTCCCCATTTGAAGTGATAGTGTTTATCTGTGAGCTGTTTAAATGTCTTGGGTAGGATTTCTGTTCCAGGTAGCATTATGAAGGATGTTAATTTGGAAGCGTAGGCAACTCCCACAATTAATGTAAAGCATAGCCAGAAGGCAAAGTTAACTTTTCCAGCAGCAGAGGAAGGATCTGAAGATGACTGGGAAATGAAAGATCCATAAAGTGAAAAGGCTGCTTCCCCTATTGTCCAGGATTTGGTTTCTGCGGCAGACGAAGCATCTTTTCTCCTTTTCTTTTTGCATCTTTCGAAGAATAATATAGTTGCACCTGTGAAAACGGATGCTGCTGCAATTGATAGCCATGCTCCAACATCAAAAGCTTTAAAAATAGTTTTCCATGAGTGCACTATTTTAGGTTTCGCAGTTACAAACGAAATGGAAACATAAAGTACAGATGAACTGAAAGTTACAGTTGCCATCCTTTGTGTAGATGGTCCTATATTCATCGCAAGATCAGCTTTACCATAATAAACATCGCCAACACATCCTATCCATGTCCCGTTGGGTAATTGCAGGCCGGAACCTCCAGCCGGAAACTTTCCAAATCCCGTTGACGGACGTGTTGTGTACGTAAAGTTAAATTGTTTCATTACCACTTCGAAAACGTCTACATGTACACCGTGTTTGTTTCTCCACTCATCCCCTACCTTTTCACTAGCTAATATAGCTGGAACTCCTGTGTTTGCTGATACTCTTACAATATGTCCATTGAAATTTTTAGTAAAATCTTCAAAAAGATTTTCTTTACCCAAATCCACTTCTAATATTTTTGGAGATCCTCCTTCATTACAGTAGAAACACAAAGTATGACCAACTAGAAGGTTATTTTCCGAACGGAGCATCAACTTATACCTGATGCTTTGAGATAAAGGAGAAAGTAGAAATTCTCTTTCGGTATTTTCACTGTCGGTGAAGAATATGTAATGATCTACATCTTTGCGAGTAATTTCATTGTGATGAGGTATTAACAATTCAGAGAATAATTTCTGAAATTCTTTGTTTATCACAAAAAGTTGTGTAATCACAATAGAGCAATGTGGAGAAAATCTAAAAATATCAGAGTATCTCGGAAAGGATGTGTTTGACAAAATATGAACAGAATAAATTGCTTTTCCAGTAAACTGAGTTAAGTATGTGGGGTAACTGGATTCACTTTTGGCTGTAATTGCAGTTGTAGTCTCCTCCGGAATACTAGTGCTACTTAAAGATGAAGATTTATTTACGTTTCCATCAACAAAAAACATGCTACAGTCTAAAAAATTATTCTGAACCACTTTTGAAACAAATCGGATAGATTTTTCATCATAATATGGGTTGTTCACAGAGTCAATTGATTTTGCTAAACTAAATGAAAGGGAAATTAGGAGTGAATACAACATATTTAAGAAAGACAGCTATTCGTAATAAAAATTACGCCAATATTTGGAGTATTTAACTAGCTATTCGGTTGCCGGAGACAGAATGTGGGTAGGTTATGGCCATTACATAATACAGAGCTATGTACAAACATATTAGGTAAGAATAGAGCCTAATGGCTATCTGTGAATCTATCTGTATTCTTCATTTCATTCTTACCAACCACTGTAGTAAACTACGGATATTGTGTAGGTATATTTTCGTCTTAGTTATGTAAACATAAAGGCTTAGACACTTTTAGGGGTTCGTAAATAATTAAGACAATCATTCATGCTGTATTAGATGTTTTCCTGTCACTAGTAGGTACCTTTGTAATACGTAATGTAATTAGTAGCCTGTATGTGACTCTTTCTTTAATAATGCATTATACTTTTGAAGTGAATATCTGGAGATGAGAATAAAAGATTCTTTTGGTAAGACACTTTTTGGCATACATGTTACGTGAGTGTTCATAAAACGCATCAAGAATTGATTTAAGTGCTACTATATTTTCGACGGTAAGTGGTTGAAGTATCCTTCTTAGCTGCCAATGCAGCGTGCTTGTGTCTTGTTCGTCCATTATTATTAACTTGTAGTAACCGAAGAAGAGTAAACAATAAATTTTGAAAACCGATACTTAGTACTAATATGTACTGATAAATTAACTCAGCATTATGCACATAACGGGCCAGATATAATAGGTAGGTATGCTATAATTCTTATGAAAAGGGGTGTACTAGAGAATGAATTTGACATCCTCTTAATTGGCAAATTTGACATTTTGTAGTATTCTTTCCATCAAACAATACCATTAAAAGAGAGTTTAGAGTAGCCCAGGACTATGTAGGACCTTATTCCATTTCTACGTTAGGGTGCATATATATCTGTATACATACTTACGTACTTCCAAATTGGCAATGGACAAAACCCAGAATATTCTTACCTTTCATGTAAAGCAATTTGGTTTGAGGTCCAAAAATAAACAAATCATGCTGGTCATTCCACAGTATTACTACAATTACCCTATTTTTCCTGGCGTTACTATAAACAATGTCATTGGCTCAAACTGCAAGTTACACAATATGATATTGATAACATATTAGGAGGATACTCTATTTAAGACATTGATCCTATACAGATAATAACAATATGTTAGATATCGAATGCACCTTCATTGTTGGCGAAAGATTTTAATTTATGCCAATAAGACATTGAATCAAACCTAATTCTTCAATTTATTAATATTTTGTTTTAAATATTTGTAAGAATACAGATTACAGATCATATAAACTTGAACATTGTCAACAATCTTTATGTACATCTACGTTTTCATTACCGCAGTTAAGGCATTAGAATAAAATTCTTAGTATGAACATATCTGTATGTATGTACTATTCTCGTACATGCTATAACATATGTGCATAATGTATATTTATTGTTATATTTATATAAATAATGTTAGTTCAAGTTACATCATAAACATACTTATACCTAATATTACAATTATGCTTACTAAAACTATATATTATGTAAGTAGGTAATTAAAGTAAAAATTATCATGCTTGAATCTTCAGCACGACCTGATTTATACTTCTGGCTGCATGTAACAGTTGGGAAAAACGCTGTGAATTCTACGAAATGAGAAGGAACTGTGGATACAAGAATTAATTCCTCTTATAATCGCAAAATTCTCATTCAAACAAAGAAAGTAATCGAAAATCTAATAGGTACCTGATTTTAGGGACTAAATCTGATAAGAAATTCGTACGGAAATCCAGGTGGGTTTAATCAGAGCTATAAAGATGACCAGATAGTTCGGGTTTTACTAAACGGTATTTACTGCTATTTACTAGCTGATGCTACTATCAGCTTTGCTACTACATACAACTAATTAATTTAACATCAAAATCCTATTTGCATTGAATTAAATATTACACATTAGAAATATTAATTAGAACTTGTCTAACTGACTATCATTCTACAAAATTGCCCTACTGATTGTGAGTGTGAGTCTTCGTAAAATGTGTGAGGTATGCGTGGTGACAACTTACAACAACTGTAATGATATAGATCCAATGGAATTTTGTTTCTTTGCTATTCTGTCACAAATACAAATGTTATAAAAATTGGATATTACATGGAATATGGAAGAATGTGTCTTCTGTTGATGTACACTTCTTATGTTTATTCTATAAATGAAAGTGACATTTGCGTGTACACTCAGTATACCTATGAACCTTGGTGGGAATGAGAAACGTTAAAAAGAGTACTGACATAGTATATGAAAGTTACAGCTAGTAATGAAACAGTTTATTTTTTATCAGACGAGTAAAGACTCAGTGTTGTAGCACTTCCATTTGCAGAAGAGGATGTCATAACGTCTTCACCGACACCACCGCAGTTTTTACCTTCTTTACTGTGCCTCCACTTCATTCTTCGGTTTTGAAACCAGACTTTGACCTATACAAATTCCGAAAGGACAGAAGCATTAGGTTGGGAAGTATTCTTTGTGTTGGAGTATTTGTAAAAGCTCTCTATGGAGTTAACCTTGTTAGTATCAAATAGTATAAAGAAATTGTATGTTTAATGCAAGGATTATGTCATTTGGTAAATACTTGTGCATCTGTGAGTCCCAGAGTAGCTGCTAGCTGACGTCGGTCAGGCTTCGTAATATATTTCTGAATCTGAAAACGCTTCTCCAGACCTTTACGTTGTAAATTCGAGAAAACGGCCCGAGACCAAGACCTTTTTCTTCGTCCCCCACCGGTTGTGTTGCAGGACACCATCGAAGGCATCGCAGTGAAATTATTATTGCCAGTCATATTATATGAAGCAGATATAGATGTGTGTTGATGAGGATACCCTATGTGACACAAAATGGTTAATATTACAATACTGTACATGTTAAGTAATTTTATTCTTGTACAGATATACCTGCCTAGGCACATTATCTATTGCATAACGTACATTTTTCTTTACATTGTATGGGACTCTGACACGTTGCTCACATCCCCAATATCATTTAAATAGGCACATTAATATAGTATATATGGATCATGGGGTCTTCATGGGGTAAAGATTTATAAAAATGATATTAGGGTAGGCCAGGTCTACACTACTATCAAAACTATATGAAATACTGTAATCCTATATATAACTGTCTTTTTACACACAAGAGTTACATAAATTCTCATAAATTCAACCTTATTCTCTTAGTATATGTATATAAAATCGCGCTCTACATACACGTATTATACATTAGTCCATTGGTTCTTACTCTCTGTATTTACAGATCACACCTTTTCTACTTAAATTATGTAATATTTTCCTCATAATGAAAACAACCGTTTGTTTATTTCTACAATATTCTCGTTCCCTTTTCTACATAAACAATCCTGTACCAACTATTACAATTTGTATCTTATTCAATAACGAAGTATGTTTAACTTGTACCCGTAGTGTGTTTATGTCTGGAAGCAATATCATTTCGAATTCTATAAATAAATACAACATTGACTAGCAAGCGTATTTATACATTTACTAATAATAAGTAATAATGCGTCTGAGTAAACTCGTTCAGCTCATAGAAAAAGATTTAGGTTTCCTCAAGAAATAAAGTATAAAGACCACCCGAAAATCGAAGGCAGCATTCCTCACGCTATGAGGTCAATGAGGTTTGTCGTTATTTTGTTTCATTCAGAAAGCTTACGAAAGCACAACTAACTGAACAAGGACGGCTCGGTTGACGTGACAGTGCTGACAAATTGATATGCATGAGATTTCTATATATGATCAAGTAACTCCCTTATTCTAAGATCTTTGTATAATACACAAATACGTGTATGATAAGTACAAATCTGTTGTGTCGGATAATTATTTTATATGTATCAGTATCATGAATGTAATATTATATGACGAAAGGCAAATGCTGGGCCAGTGTAAATTGCTAAGGTGCCTAATTAAGAATGCGCCAGTTGCAAAAGTATTTTATATTTATTGCTGTTTATCAGGATATCCACAATCAGCTGTTAGTGCAATAATAATTATAATCATTCTCGTCTTGATACTTAGGGTACTTTCTTAGTTTTACTTTTCCTTAGAACATTTGGCCATTAATACGTAAATGGCCATCATTTGGATTTATGGTGTGTTTCGGTTTAATCTGCTGAACCAATTAGTGTCCATAGGTCTGCTCACTACGATATTCTGTTTATAAATATGTTTTATCCACATTCATTGAACTGACAAAAAATCTAAAGAAAGTAATGGTAATGGTGCATGCAGTTCGCTTACATCTAAATCATCTAATAAACTTCAGAACAGAAGCAATTGCACATATTCAAGATTGCATATGCATGAAATACGATGTACATTGTAGACTGACAAGACAAATCATTATTTGGGTTATATAACGCAAGGGATCTTACCATACTACCAACACAAGAGAATTTCATGCTTTATTATGATTGTTGTTTTGATTTCCAAGACTGAAAATGTTATTCTTATCTAACCCTTCGTCTCATTACTATTTATGTTAGCAAGAACATTAAGTTGTAACTCGTCCAGATCAAATTACTTTCATCACTTTATTGCCTAACACTACACATCAAAAGCAAAAGAAAGGAACACCAATGCATTGCTATCCAGACATAACCATTTAGCATTTTTCATCTCATCGCCCCTACTACTATAATGTATGTAGCACTTCTATCTAACTATTTCTAAGCGAAGCCAGCGTGTATTAAAAATGAGGACGACCAGCAGCCACCGCAACGCATCTTGTACATACGTCAGTGTGGCCGAGATTATCTTTCATATGAAAAGTCATGACATGGCAAGTCAGAATGTTCTTGGTCTTCTGCTCTCTATTATAAACACGTCTAGGTAATAAAATGTATCAATAATACAAAAATGAGACTTAATCTTCTAATGCTCTGTTTACTATAAACCTTTATCGTGAAGGCACTGATCGTTCTTGTTCAAATGCCTCTTAACTCATCATTATAATGACTTAAAACAGTATTATTGTTTCTGAGAATGAAACATTCTTCAATAAAATGTTTCAAAATATTTCCATCTTGCATTTATTGCATTCCAACCTTAAACAAAAGATGATGTTGATCTACATACTACACTTTCCATGTATACAGTATCGTATATTATGCACTTTTCCTAAACCACAGATGCTAAAGCCACACTCAAAGTCACAGTACGATCTAATTTTGCTTTTAACTGCGAATTAACGCGTGTGTACCTATTACTTAATGTGACTTGTCATTTTTCATTTTAATGGTGATATACGTAATTATACTAAAAGCTACTAATTTGCTGATGGTACATAAATTGACGAAACGTAAATTCAATATAAGTATCTATAGTACATAAACCTAAATTCTACATGAAGACAGCAATCCTTTCCATAAATTATATAACGATATGCATCATTCAGATTTCAGACACTATAAAATGCCTAAATGGCTATCAGTATGCAAGAGGGATTTAAGCATACTTAGATGTTCTAGCTCATTAGATCTACTAATTCTTGGACATTTAATTTAGTGTAACATTGTTTGTACATAAATCGTATGCATCTTGTGCGAGATGATTCTCTACTCACCTGTGGGAGACATCAAAGATGCTTCGTAGCCGGAAGGAGTCGTCACCCAAGAGTAAGAGGCGGAGGCTGCGGCTGCAGGAGTGGCCACGGGAAACTGTACGCTTCGACAATAGCGTGACAAATAGAAACATTCTGAGCATTGACTCAAGTTAAGATAATTGCCATGTTGATGATGCTGGTGTTGACGGTGAGATTTTGCTAATTCTTCTTCGGCAAATGGCAATGAATAACTTATCACGTCTGCAAAGAAAACAAATATTTATAAATCGGTTCATTTGATCTCAGCTATTTACTTATGTTTACGCTGCATACTAAATGCAAGTGCTGAAATTGCAGTTTCAATGAATATTTAATACAATACATCTACATATAGCACAACACAACAAGCTGTCAATTCAATAAATCTATTTACAATGATTTTCCGACTATGTAAATGCATCACATATAAGAAATGAGGTTTTATCAAGGCATGAGGTATTGTTTTTGCATTTTGAATTATTAACACTATAATTGTAAACGTTTTTTGTTAATTCGTGTAGAGCAGACAACTGTCACCATCATAAAATATATTAAATTAATGCTCTTTCTCGTTCTAATATTCCCATTATTAACGGTACCTAATCATTCCTTTGTAAAACTAAATGGTAAGCATTCTGAAAAGCTATTTGTACTACCTATATAATTAAATCTAAAATGCTTTACACGGTACAGAATTTCCCTGGTCTATATTAAATTGCTTTTCAAGGCAATTCGCATTTGCTTACTCTGTCAATCCTACAATTGCTTAAAGATGTAATAAGTGCGCCCAGACGATTGTGACGTAGACATAAATAATTTTTATATTAAAGGAACGAAGTTCGTTTAAACTGTCGCCGAATAGCCTAGTTACAATTACAAATAAGTAAGTACACAAGCCAATTAAATCCAATCGATTTGAACACGCAATAGAGTGATGTATATCTTTTATTCCCCAACTGTAAGTGTAAGTTACTATATAAATTGGCAAAGCAAATGCACTGTGTTTAAGGAATAATCGTTAAACACCATTATTGCTAAGCTGTTTAATTCTTAGTTGATATACTAGGATTTAAAGCCTGCTTACGAAGTTGACTAACTTACTTACTTAAAGTAGTTATCAAAAGATTAAAGTTAAGATTATGGGTTTAGTAAGTGGTAAAAGTAAAGGATACGCTGTTAGTTGTTAGTGCATGAATAAGTACATAAGAACTAACAAGGTAATAAACTGGGAATGGCATAGAGAACTTAATGCGAGGAACGTGTTCACGATAAATATTTAATTTCAGCCTCTTAGTTTACCCTCCTAAGTGAATATGAGATGACAATAAATAATTACATTAACCAAATGTGATTTTGTAAGAAGTAATAACACAGCAAAGTAAAAGATTATTTTTCAAGCTCTACAAACTACAAGGCTTGGCTTCTGCCATACCATTCCATGAGACACGAAATTGTATTTGTAACGAATGAAACGAGAATTGATGAATGAGCCCTTTTTGCAAACACAAGGGGAGACTTGGGCCATACCAGCCCAGGCCACAATCACTTGAAGAGAGATATTGTGAAGAAGACTACTAAATTACATAATCAGGGAAAGAAGTACAGAATCATGCTGTTATAATAGCAATAAGGCATTTGGTTAACTTGGGAAAAGGTGGCTGCATGGTTATTTATACATCATATGGTTATTGTAAATTCTCATAAACGAATTCCCGTTGAAACTGTGGCTTCCTTCATAAAAATATGTATTAAGTTACACGTTAGGTGTATGACTCGATGAATTCTCAAGGATGTAAGATTAGGCATCGTTTAAACATAATGAAAGCTATGAGGTGTGATGTGACATAGACAAAAAGCATCCTTTTCCCCAAAACGCTTCATCATTAGATAAACAACTTTTTATTTACATTTTTCTCCAATTCAAAATAGATCTCTACATAAATCTTCATGAGCTCATCTTACTGAAAGATTATGAAGAATATTTTTCTGGTTACGCTTATTCGCTTTTATTATTATGTCGATAAATCTACCTGTCAATAGGAGTAACTTTTCCAGGCATGTTTAAATCCAGCATATTAAAAATTTCATATTTGTGCTTTTGTGATAATGGATGTAGGCAGGTATAATATAGCCAATAATATTTTCATATAGTAACGCATAGCAGAACCTAGATGAATTAACTCTAGCTTATATTTTCTTTATTAGCTACGTATCTGCTCATACTCATTATATGTTTACTTCATTTTACATGTCTTACCTGGTATTATTTTATAAGCTTTTATTACTTAACCAATATTTCATACCCTCGTCCTCTTGTAATCATAATTTGGGAAACAAGTATCTCGGTATTATGAGACCTTCACTCTACAGATACTTAGCCTAATTATTTATGCAGTAAAACACACTAAAATAATTTATAATTGTACATACTAATTAATATTGGTTAATTATTATTATTACTCTATATCAGTGACAATAATAAATGTTGTGGGACTAGTAGTCACTTGACAAATCGCAAAGCCTCAAGAATCATGACAGGATGAGGTTTCGAATTCGGGTGATAACGATTTACTAGTAAGGATATCATGGCCATAAATGTGTACTTTCTTTATGAATGAAATACAATGGGTATGCTATTCTCTGCTTGAAATCCATATACATATTATGTGCTAACGTTAACTAAAATACTATTTAACTATAAGGTGATGCTTTGCTATTCATGTAAAAAACTATGTAAGCACCAAGTAAGTGTATTTAATCAAAATATTTTAGTTCATTTTCAAAGTAGAATCCATTTGCTGTTTATTTCTCAGTGAGCAATTTTCACTATATAATTATTATTTAGGTACATATGTCGTCTTATTAAATCATAAGTGCTTTTAGAGACAATGCTTCCGTTTATTACTACAGTACCGTGGTATGCCTATACAACTTAAATATGTCATAGGTATGTACCTAACTGCAATTAAGCTTCGTTTTAAATACATTATATAAGGCGACAGACGTTTAGTAGTCTGTTGTGGTTCAATCAATGTAGTTAATCATCGTGTAAATTCCTCGACATGAATTTAATCTGAATTCTGAATACTGTAGGTATTTATACAACATATTATAACTGTGTATGGAAGGAACAGGCAGTGTAGTATAAGCATTGAGCAATCACCTAATATAAAACTGATCTCATATTATCATTTCTGATTTACCTTTGCGTTCCTTTGTGCTATTTTCCTGTGAAAGTATGCGGTCGATTCCAAAAGCTAAAGGCTTTTTACTGACATCACTTTTCTTTATGCTGGCATCAACTTTCTTAGCACTAGCATCCTGCTTATCATCAATCAAATCTCTGGTAGCAAATGATTGCTTTTTAGTCAACTGCAAAGGCACAGTAATATTAGGGGAAGAAACTGATGTGTACATAGTTGGACTAAACAACACTGGTGGTGAAAGCACGATACAAGGCACAGTGCGAGGTACAATCTCCGCTTTAATTGAGCTTAAATTGACAACTGTTTTCGGAAAAGTAGTAACCTTGCTAAACATACTCATATTTTCTTCAGGTTCCCTTATGCTACAGTCATTTACTACTGCTGGTGGGAAATCTGGTTCCGGTGTAACTGTTGAGGAAGAACAGGAATTGGAATTGCTAACACTTACGCTAGGATTACTATTAATGGAAGGGCAGGGGCATTGTGAGCTAAAGGATACTCGATCTTGATCAGCGTCGTGAACAACAGGGTTCCCTGAAGATATCGAACGGTAGCGAGAATTTATGAGATTATTGTTCACTAAAGATATTACTTGATGTTCGTATTCCTGATCGTTCGCGTAAGAAGAAGGGGATGAGGATGTGGAAGATGTCAGGGACAAATCACGATTCGGTCTTGTTGAACTGCAACAACTTTCCATCTCCAAATCAATACTTGATTCACTATCTGACGATACTTCGGATATTTTATCGGGGGCCATTTGAAACACTTAATTACTCACTAATTGTTCATATAACTTCTTGACAAATAAAATAAACACAGATTTTGTAGTTGGAGAACTATAACAATGTGTTTGCGAATTTAGTATTGTTGCATCAAAGCCACATACGTTCTGTAGGAAAATATTCTTAGCTCTGGTACAAATAGCGTAAAATCACTTTGCCTTTTTGCGTATGATTTATGTTTGAAGACAACTTGGGATTCGAGGTGGAACAAAGACTGTAAGATATCTGTGGTGTTCTTTGTGTACCTAGAGAGAATCTGCATCTGAACTGAATAACAAATGCAAGTAGTCATGAAGGGTGCGAACGACTTAAAGAGCTCGACTTAAAAAATGATAAGTTACACACTCCAATGCAATAAAGATAGGTTCCTTTAAAAACCTGACTTATCTCTTGCTTAATAAATACTCAACTCAACTAATAATACACACAAATCGAACTCGAGACAAAAATAAGAAGAGTGTGTATGTTTTGTCTGTCTGACTGTATCTATCTTCTATGTATTTATGTATACTTTTTAACTTGACTTCATTGACTTACATCTGTTTTGTTCAGTTCTGCTCCTTCGGCCCATTCTTACGATTAGTCTAACTAATGTGATACATACAACTACTTGAGTGTATAAGTAACGCAATATTATTATGTAATGTAATGCTAAGAAGGTTTATGTTGTATGCATAAGCATACTTAATACAGATTACAGATACGCACACACATTATACATACCCAGTCAGAGATATTATGAGAGATGAGACGAAGAAGGATCCTTTATGGCATACGCCTTGTCTTGCCTTGCCTAGCCATTGTGTTGTGCATCTTACATATCTTGTATCTCTCACAAAACACACACAACAGAGTACAGACTCTTTAACTTAGGAAAAAGCAAGGAAGACGAAAAGTAAATGAAAAGGATGGAAAGGATTAGGGAAGGATAAGGATGATGAGGATCAGGTGAAGGAAGAGCTATAAAATAAAGATGAGGGCGGAGTTGCGGACCACACGTTTTCACACCCAATGAGAAATCCCAGATCTCAATTAATCTTCATTCCCTCGACTCCACTCTACACACGACACTTTCTTAAAACAAAACTCCCTTTTGACGTCTTATATGGTTCCATACTTTACATTCATACTCATATTTAATCTATCAGAACACAAACACCAACACCACACCAGAATATTATGGATATCATGTCAAGACCATTTTCATATCAATCTCATCTTTTCTTCAATCTCTTTTCCTTACAAAGGGAACAAATGACATGGCTTGGCTTGCCTTTACTTGCCCTGACTAATCACAAATACTGTATACTGCTTGGATATACTTTCTTTACGAACAAAAAGAAATGTATACTGAATTTATGTTCAATATTTACAATTAGCTGTCATAACTTATTGTTTACCACAATATTGTGTTCAATACGTAAATCAATAAAGCACAATTGTTAACCAATTCAATTTATAGAATCCTCTAAAGTTAGCTTTAATCTTCAACTGCATCTTTATACCTACATACATGTCAAATCAAATCAGGTACATAATATGTAGAAAGGTACTTTTCTATATACCTGTGTAGGTAAGTCAATAAAATCTGTTACACTATTAGTAAATACTACGTGTAAAGAGTACTTACAGTTACAGCATTAGCATTACGAATATTCCTTGAGGCTAATACGGTTAGACAATACTAATATTTATTACACACAGTACCTGTCACTATTCATTATTTACAGAGCATTCAGTACCTATTTATCTCATTGTCCCGTACTCGAATAATATCTACATTCCGGAAACACTGATGTCATAAATAATTTCGTCGATTTGCATTAACATAATAGAATTACTATTCTATACGCTACAGTAGAAGAGTTTTCTCCTTCCGGTTTTAGTACGCTTGTCTTATAATTACAAAAGTACAAACTACAAACTCACTGGTAGGTATAGGTACTGCAGGTACATAATAATTGTAATAAAGTGTGGACTTTTGTTATTTAGCCTCAGAAAACACGCAGGGACTTTGACTGGGATAGCTAGCACACCAAGATATAGTGTAGGACCCCTGTTGAGGAACTCCCTGATTCAATTTACCCCCAGATTTTGATAATAACTAACCATACGCTCTCCTCTACAGCAAAACAGCCACTTGAGTGTTCACTATAGGAGATATGAACCCATTCATCAAAATCAACTTGTTGTGCAGAAAAAAATAGAGACAGGTCTTATTGACCTCTCAGTCAGTAACGCTCAAAACATCAACTGTTTACCTACGAATCTCTTACAAGAGATATTACCCTCCATATTGTAAGTGTTGAAGAATCTCGTTTATTAACCTGATACATTTATTACGCTGTTTAGGCATTTGTATTTCTGTTTAAGTTTGAGTTCCTACTGAGCTTAATGCGTTTAATCTCTTCGTACATACTTATGTATGTAATTCCCAATGGTATTTATGTATGTGTACTAAAAATTTATATCTATCCATTTTCGTGTAATGAATGATTTATCACGCAACATCTGTGCTTTACAATTTACATTACACTTTAAGATAATAATTAAAAACAGTACAACCACGAGTACACTTCCTTATTCCTTATCCTTACTACTAGTAAGATATGTACCCTTCACAAAGCTATAAAAATGTTTTAATGCTTCTCTTTTTCCTAGGGATCAAATGAACAACTACTAAGTTTAAGATTTTTCAGAAATCCTTAAAGGACCTACAGATAGGTAGGTATACCTTTTCAGAACGCCTGTAGACCTACATAAAGATGAGCAAGTTGATGTAATAAACAAATTCATGACATCTATGCTTTCATTGAGCTAGAATAATAATTTATGACTATCTAGACCAGCACTACATACAATTTTGTGTGTGGAAGTGTGTTCTGGTTGTGCTATTATTATGTACACTAAATTACTAAATATATTTAGTCTACAATGTGTTGGCTGCAGTTCCTTGTATTGTACATACCTATGTGTAGAAGTATCCTTATTGCTCCTTACCTACTTAATACTACATTATAAAAAGATGTTATTAAGAACAATAATTTAGTTCACTATGGTGTTTCCTCCCTTGTTAACACTTTTATGACATGTTTTATTCATTGAGAGCCATAATTGAACTCATTACGTCTAATTACATCCATTCATCACGTCACTCTCTTTCCCACTCTTAAGACAATTAATTACCTGTGCCCGTCAAAGAGTTAAGTTACGTTGCAAAGTAGTAAATCGTAATTCTTAACTCAACCTCATTGTGTACATGGAACCAGTTTAGTGCTCAATGATGATACGCATTTTTTTATTCAGTATAACTGCTAACAGACAGTGTGCAATCTGTTTTTCCATTTACTTATTATTATTATCATCTCTAAACCTTCAAAGCAGAACTACAAACTACTTTTATCCATTCTACATATGTATTTATGATTACTACTACTTACTACTTATTAATTATTTATTATCTGCTACTGATCAACTTTCACAATCGTTTATCGCTTTTGGTAACTTATAGTGTTATCTTAGCCAGCACATTATTATCAGTTCAATTTATTCCATTAGGGCACAGATGCAGTAGTAGCAGTATAGTTATTCAAATTAGGATGAAGACATGAATAATGGATGCGGGGATAAGATATTATTATTATGGATGTACTTTCACCTTCATAGAATGTTATTTACATTTGCATTTGTAATGTTACCACAAATACCCTACAATTATTCGCCCATCCATAATCCCTAAGTTTACAATACATAAATCTAAGTTGTAAATCAGGGGGAGACCCTCCATAACCTTTGCAAGATTTTTTATCGTTTATTTAATGAGTTGCAAATCGTTTTGAGAATGTGAAAATCTCCACTTTGACAATGCTATAATAATTTCTGTCAAGTAAAACGAAGGATTAGCATTGTAGTTATGTGAGTAGTTGGCGAGTATATGGATATGTCACGCTGGTTCTAATATTGAGACTTATTAGAACGAGCAGCTTGCTTTTGGCTGCAGTGCAAGTGCAGATAACCAAGTCAATTACATTATGTATATATGAATCATTGAATACCGTGTTGACATGCCCTGTAGAAAGGTTCAGCCAAAAATCTCATTAACTCTTCGTAATATCGTAGTAATGCTTTCAGATGAAGATTAAATGGGATATAAAATAAAATATATTATGCTAATATATGTCAAATTTTATCCATTTATTTTCAATTTATGTATTTATGTATAATGTGTATGTATATTTTTATATTATTATTAATTCATATTCACTAAATGTACATAATTTTAAATAAATATTCTGATTTTACACACCTGTATCTGTGCTGTACTGTTCCTTAGTATGCTTACGAAAGCTACAGCTACAAATGTCCCATCATCCACGGGATAAGTAAAGCAAAGCAGTTGTAATGTGATTTTTCTTCTTTTCCATAGCTTTTAAGATTTGAGTTCTTTATTGCAGATGGGAACCTATTTAGGGATGAGCATCAGACATTAAAATACGTATAGTAAAATACGAAGACAACTATAAAAGAAGTGACAGAGTGGAGAGGACTATTTGTTTTATGGATGACGACCTCCCTCCAAGAAAAAAGCCAGATGATCACCAACATATTTTTGATGACCTGTTGTCAGGAATGTAAAAGAGTCCATAACACAGTGCGGGGTCTACATACTACCTTGTTTTATGCGATGGATTGCCTACCCTATCATAATGCTTTCTACAACTATAAGAAATAGATACCCAACCAAACCAAAATTGTATTGTCTTGCCATTTAAAATGTCATAACCAGCATAACCCACCTATAGACATACATAGCATCACCTTACAAAGCACCTTTCTACTTTTTATTTTACTAAGCATGCATGACGATGACGAGTTAAATAGTTCACAACACAACATCCATAAACATACTCACTCTGTCTAGTAGTACATTATACATAAATATTATTATGATAACACACATAAAGAAAGTTACACTACACATTATAATTGTAAAGAATTATTCTTCGCAGCGCAACAGCCCTTTTCCCACCTCATTCCATGTTATTTATTTATTTTATTTTATTGTGGGCCATTAAGAATTCCATTAGATGAAATATCTCTGTAGGCGTTATGAGTTAGTGGGCCCAATTTAATTATCTCTAGATACTCAGTAAATATACTGTCACTGCCTGTGTTCGTTGGCTTGATTTACTATACCAAATCTCTTCAAAGTGTAACTACAAATATACTTAAATAAATGCTACATAATATAACTAATATGTTCGAATAAACACTATGTTCAATTATTGTAAACTAATTACATTTCAATTTTTACTTAAAGTGGCCAAAAAATTAAATTTTTTCAAAAAGCAACACGGCAGTTGTTTAAAATGGACCTTAAGAAGCCATGCTCGTTTATGGTCAAGAATATGCACCAAAAAGATAGTATGTTTGTTACTATACCTTAAATAAAATTCTAATCACTAAAGAGAATGTCAATTACTTGTCAATTTAAAACACTTTGCATTAATACGTTTGTCCTAAGCCCAAGCGACATTCTTCAACAGTCCAATAGTAAAATTAATTAATTATTCAAAATCAAATTGGATGATAAATTGGAAATAACGCGTTCCAAATTTTCTTGCCATATAGCACATAAATGTTTGAAATAGCTTATGCAGTGCTTACAATACAATTTTAATAGTTGTTACTACAAGATAATGCATATAGCAAGAAGAATTAGTGTAGCCCACTACTGCTAACAAGATTGCCTTGCAAGTGCACCTTATAATGTTAGTCTGTAACATCGCCGAAACATTACACAGGTAAATGCATAAGTACATAAATAATAAATTGTTTTCCCTTGCATAGATAGTACTAGATATTACATACTATGTAGATAGTATATACAGGTAAACTAATGTAACGACAATCTTACAGTCTTCTTCCTATATGTACATACATACTATGTACATAAAGAACTGTTGTGAACTGTAATATATGATACAAGACATGTGTTTGTAATAGTTGGATAATTAATTAGATCTCAGTGGGCCCCTGAAGCACCTCTTTACCATTTATAATCTACACACCATGCCACACTTCTTTCTGAACCCGGATCACATCTATCCATCCTAATATATTATCACATTAAAATAATTTCTCTCCCTCTCCAGCATATCAAGACTAATTCTCCATTCTTCTCAGTTAAAGTTCAATATTTTAAATACGTACGTTTTTCAATGTACTTGCCAAGTAAGCATAAGTACATACAATTATATACTAATAAAATAACGCTAGCAGTGCTATCATATCAGTTACATCCACAAATTGCCAAAGAAAAGTGTTAGAAGATGCCATGCATTGCATTAATAACATATCATTATTCCTCATACTAGTATGTAGGTATGAATCCCATTACCATTCTTCTAATCCATCCTCCATCAAGACTTCCATATACATACAATTCGTTACATTGCCTTTATTAAACTGTTGTACCCACACCAATATTCATTTGTATACACAAAAGCCTTGTCTTAATGTTAAATGTCTCCCAAGGAAAATTTGATTTATTCTTCTTCGCATTCTTACGTGCCTCTATTACTAATTGGCTAACAATAAACTTTAAACAAGCGTGTGTTCTCTATATTCACATCATAAATTTTATTCGTACGAATACTAACCCCATAAACACACGTTCAAACAGTATCTTTACATTGGCTAAGTATCCATAGCTATATGTGTAGGAGTACTTAATTCTCCATTTAATTCAATCATAAACCACTTAGGGATGCGTCAAAAACATTTATTATATTTGCCACAATGAATTATACAAAGTAAATTGACAATGAGTGAGACAAGGTACCGCAAGTTAGATTACAATTGCTAGTTGGTATTCCCATTACTTTTGAAATTATAATACAGATAAATGACATACACACACATGCATATTGTACTATAGATGATAGACAATGAAAATACTTTGTCCATTTATTTTGATTATGTTAATAAAGTAAAATGAATGAGTTTAAATGGATTTGCGCTACATAAATACATGAAAACAAGTTAACTATTACGTCGGAGCATTTGGTGGGTATTTACTTATTGCTCAGGTGAAATAAACAGTAATTAATTATTACACCATGTTTAGTTGGTAAACTAAATTCTCTAAAAACTGAATTCTTAAGAGGCAAATACGATACAGTACCAACCTTGTTGCATGGTTCATGAAAATATTAAGTTTCAGCAGGTACATTTTTCATACCTATAGATATACAAATATAAGCATATTACTTATTATGATACAGATATAGGTATAAAATCATCATTGAAAACTAAGTAGTTACGCAACATACAGATTCAAACTCAATTATTGTTCTTAAGTAGAATATGATGGCCAAGGGTCGCAATTAATTAATGGCTTCCTTTCCGTTATAATAATATATAACGCAAAATAATACCATTTTTGGAAGAAATAATTTTAATTATCTGATGGTCAGTCATAATCCTTAGAAGCCAAACTAAAGGAAGTAAGAAGGTAATATGCATGTTTAAAGCCCATGTAAACCAAATGTAAACATTTCATTATTCAAAATTGAATACGCGTGCATCTCCATACATAAGTATATTTATACCATTTTATGTTTTAATACACTAACTAGACTAACTGCATGCATGCATAGGTAGTAAATGCGATTGCATTCTAACGTATCCGAGTCTAAAGATAAAAAGAAATGGAAAACTGTCCTCTTATCGTATAAAAAATCATTGCCCTATTTAAAGTGTCATAATTAAACTTGTATCATGTATTTTAAGTATTTAGTATTTAATATTGATTCTGTGTTTTGTCCAAGCTTTTGCATCTTGTCTTATCATCTTAAAGACATGATCATTAATGACATCTTTACACAAGAATTTATACCCCTTATTGATAATGAATACCTGGTAAAATGCATGATTGAATAGTAAAGATAATTATTTTATATCGCCTACTAAAACTTGACGTATCTATCTGTAAAGGCTAGGCTTCCATTCATAAACATATTAAAACTTTAAAATCATGTATATCTAGCAAAGTTGATACCAACTACTGGAATTGCATGCTTCCCTTAACTTACTATTCTAACTAATCCTTTTTCGACGTCAATTGCGTTTCCATATTAATATTTAGGATTATATTGTCAAATACTATACTGTCATAAGTATAGCATATAGTAAGTATCAAATCATAGATATTAGGAAATTAGGTATGCAATAAGTAAGCCCTGAGTCCGTAACATTCACCTGTACAGCATTGTGCATACATCTATAATTTTTATTTGATTGCAGACTATAAGGATAAATATAGGAAGGCAATATTTACCTATTTTCGTTACATGTCGTAGTCGTAGTATGCTACGCCTGTTTTTGCAAATATGAGTATAGCCACATATTGGCCTTGTTTCAACAGCCTGTAGCTGTTGTATGTCGCTAAGGTATATATAAATAAGCTACAAAATGTAGAGTTTGCAAAATAATGTTACATGCATGACATTACATAAAATCTTTATGTAAAAGCATAAACCACAAAATATGACATGACATGCAAGTTTTAGTTACATTTACCAAAACTTGGGTTTCAAGTTTGCATACAGCAACAGCAAGGTAATTTTTGCCATAATGCAGACAAAAGCAAGGTAAATTCTGCGAGATGCTGAAAGGAAATAGATCAGAGGAACCGCGTAACGTGTTCTCTTTGAAATGTGATAGTTTAAGTAAAGCAACAAATATTGAGGAATTTAAAATTTTTAAATTCTTCCAGATTTTGAATGTATATTGTATATTTCCAATTTTATTTTTGTGCAACTTGTACCACTGCCTTTATTTTACATAAAACAATTTTGAATTTTAATTGAAAGATGTATTTTAATTATCAAATACAAAGTATAAAATAACTTATCATCGGAACTTTCTTCACTTTCACATTTTTCGTTAAATAATCATTCATTGTTTATTCACCATTTTAATTAACTGCAGAAATCACTCCTCCTTGCTAGTTAATACAAATACATATAACAGCCAGCAGGTCGAAGCAGCTCAATTAAAAGTGTCATCGTTATCAGTTGATTGATATTTCAAGATAAGATTGGAGATTTGAAGTTGGAAATTTCGGAAATTGCAATACCAAATACAGCACTGTATTTCAAATTTTTGGGATATTGAGAAAAATACGCTTACACCCAACTGCTGATCTGGTATGCAAAAATATTTACTTATTAAAATATTGTCTAACGTTATATTTTATTTCATATTTTTACTGATTACATTCAACATTACAACTTACAGCTAATATTTCATACTTCTATGCACTTTCACTGGACCTTTTTTTTAACTAAATCGTAACAACCTGAACATATAGTAATGATTTATCAAGAAATTTATGCAGGCTTTTACCACATAGAAAATAAGGCAATGTAAGATTGTAATACTGTAAGATTAGTAGAGATTTATGATTTATCTGCGTTCTCCATCCTAGAATTTTTTATTTATTTATGTTGTAGTGTTGTGTATGATGTAGTAATGTGGTAATAATTATTTAAATCCCAATGCAGTTCCATTTCAGTACATTACATAAAATTAAATACAAGCGTCCATTAAAGATTATTGGACGCTTCTTCCTTATGCAGAGCTGAAACGGCAACTTTAATTGCCAATATTAATCTAACCTGGACTTGTCGAACTAATATTTGTAATTCTTTCTCTCTAGCAGTTAAGAAAAGTTATTATAGATGATAATAGTAATATATCAATATCAATATCAACTAAATTAGCTAGGGAAAGCCTGAGCTAAGCATCTGCCAATGAAATTTTTAGGCTGAGAGCTGAGACATCTCTTCATATAAATTGCTGGCTGTACGTGCTATACTGACAGCTACAGTTAAATGATATATATTCAACTGCCCGGTGTAAGTATATCTGGGGGAAGTAAATATAAGTTAACTCGCTTCAGTACATCAAATAAACATACCTAAGTAAGGAGATATAGTGCTAGCACTCGCACTCTTAGTTTAGTTCATCTGGTATTTGAATAGACACAATAGACAGACACGCTAGACTACTACATAGTAGAAATGCAACTAGGTAAGGTAATTAGTAATTAAGTAATTATAGAAAGGCTGAGGTGAAAATTTGGGCACACAAGTGACGATCCTATCAGCTATACGATTAGTCTAGTCTAAGCAATTAGCATTAGCAATACTGATATTTCGACCGCGCGTAAGTAAGTCTAAGGCAGTTTATACAACTAACAAACTTAATAATTTGAAATTGGACACAGACTTTTGATCAAAACAAGTCAAGATCTTAAATATTAAGCTATAGAAGAGTCAAGAGTAGATAAACGTTTAATATTATATCTCTTAACATGTTTATTAACTTTATTGGACTGTATACTAATATTATAGGCATCCACAATACATAGTTGTACATGAACGTTAATAATAAAGCAAAGCTTTAAAGCCATGATTAGACGGATTTACAATTAGGTTAAATATAAATGCGTACATAACGATTAAGTAGCCGTGACGCAGCTTTAAGCATTTATATTCATTGAATTGTAATTGAAAGATTGTGCCATATATTTGTGCAACATCAGTGTAAAATTATGAGGAGACACATTATGGAACATCATACATCAACCCTTGATATTGTGACAAATACGGGGGTAGAGTTGGACTGAGTGATTAAATAATAGCGTTTTGTTTAGTTCATCGTTACATTTGTTTATGTATAATCTCGTGATAAGTATCAGGTCAGGATAGCTAAAGAAACCATGCCATAAATAAATCTACATTATTATACAGTACAACAGATTAGATTCTATCAATACCAATATTATTTCTCTCAAACCGTTCAGTTATATTATTGTAAAAATCGTTCGAGATTACCTAGTACTATAGTACAAGAAGGTACATTGTAAGTATTGACATGTTAGTATATGTAGTATCATAACATTTAGCCATTAATACCGTTACCTTATCTCGGCAACTTTTATTTACTATAGGTTTGCATACTCACTCTTAAAAATCACTTTAAGAGTTACAGGAAACTATAGGTAGTTAAACACGGACCCATGAATTTTATATGTACTAAAGTACTAAACAGTAAACAGTGTTTATCATGGATTGTTGTAGAAAGTTAGCCACACCTCATACTCCGATATAATCGTATATCGAAAATCTAAAAATTACTGTCCCTAAGATGCATTATGCATTACTGAGTAGGAATATACAAAATATTAACAAGAATTAAGTAGGATGTCTGCCTATCTATAAGTATAATATAATATGTGTACTGTACTATGTATCTATGAATTATATTTTAGTAAAGCTTAGCTTCTGTAAAATGACATTATATAATATTACAAGCCTATGTGCTTACACTTAGACTGTTAAGGGAATCTTAATACTTATAAGATACTTAAGGAGATAGAAGATATAATAAATAAATCCTGACTCTCCTCTTAAGCATCATTGAGTCTCATTTTCATCTGATCTGCTCATCTCCTTCATAGCCAAAGCTGAACACAAGTAGCTAAATGCAGCTGCTAAATCCCATGATGCAGTCACTGATATCATTGTTTGGTATCCATCACACAATTGTTTTAAAGGCGGTAACCGTGATTTTTATCGGAGACAGTGTAATATTACACAACTCATATTAAGCCTATGAAGATAGAGTAGGTACGGTACATGGTACAGATTTGAGATTTAGTACATAATGCCTACTGCACAGTACAAATTTTTTATCTATAATATAATGTAGTATAGCTACGTATGTATGTGAGTTAAGATAAATCATGTTTATGTGGGCATTGCATTTATCTTTATGCATGCATCTGTCGAATTCAGACTGGAGCTCAATCATCTTTTATTAACGTCACTTCTTACTTACTTACTTAAGTATGATTATTACCCACAATGCAATATAGAATGCATTGCATTACATACAATACATTGGTTAGCCCATAAAATCAAAATTACTTCTTCACAAACGAAAGGATTGGCTACACCAATGTTCATTGACAAATTGACAGGTATTTCAGTAAGTACGCTATTGTATTGTATTATTTTATCTACATGTAAACAAAACTTAAGATAAAACAGTTTGTTTCACAAAGTTTGATTTCAACTAGTCAAACTCTTTATGTGTAGACTAAGTAAGACAAAAAATCGATGTACTATCGTATCGAGATGGACCAACGTGAGAAACTATTGTATAGATAGAATAGACTTACCTAGGACTTACCACTTACATAGTGGTGAATTATATTTACAGATCTTACTTTTATATTTCATTTATTATTTATTTCACTTTGCTGCATATTTTTAATGAAAATGACTACTTGCAAATTATTTGGATTGGACTCTAGTAATGGTGTGTTAGGCTAGAACTTTGAAAAGTTTTGTCGATTCAACTATTCTTTTCCTTATGGCTTAGCGTCAAATATTAAATGAGACGCATCAAAGCAGAAGTTATGCATTGTATGTTATGTTATTTGCTTCGATGTGCATCTATTTATTCATGAAAACGTATTAAACTGATATATGAGAATATTTTGTGCTGCATAGCTCATTTTTGTAAAACTCGTGATCATGATTCACACCAAAGAAATTGTTTGCTAAATAAAGTATGAGCTAGGCTACAGCTACAGTTAATGAGATAATTCATACATGAAGTCATATGCATTATGCATTCGGTCAAGTTAACTACTGTCCATCTTGGCTGTAAATTAGTATCAAAAATGTCTTGATCTTTGCAACTGATAAGCCTTTATCATTCGTCAGTGAGTGTTCTTGTTCGGTTATTGTCATTGTTATATACTAAAAGTAAGCAAGGGCTAATGTGGATTTGGTAGGTATTGGTTATTATTGACATTTAAAACACTATAATTACTACTTAGGTACTTTATAAACAATATGTAGAGAGCAGCTACTTTTTTTTTGATTTCTTTGTATGTCTTAATGGTTTCTACTGCGGATTAGCACTTAAGTACCACTATAATAAATAGGAAATACAATGGAACACGTAACTCTGTCCACAGGGAGGCTTGGTTATTGGTTATATGCATATCATATCATATACTTATTCCTTAGCATATCTTTATGGATGTGTTGTAGTTTGTAGTTACCTACATTACATTGTGTCATATGTACTGATCGTGAGGCAAAGCTTACTATCATATCAATACGTAGCTTATTGACTTGTGGAAAGATTAGATAAACTATTGTCTGTAATGCATAATTTGTACTAATATTTCAGGAATCTCTGCTGAACTATAGTGTAGGAGCTGTACCGCCGAGTTTGACTATAGCTGTTGTATAAAGCTTGCCTAGTTCTCCCCATATTTAAACGGAAACAATGGACTCTAATTTAGGACGCAGAAGATTTTCGTAAGTACCCATTTCAATTCGCATTTTTTCAAAGTATATATGTACAATTTACTTGCGAAATATGTTACTAAATTAGCTTAACAATTCCTAACTAACAGAGATGCCGGGGCGAGTCTGTACACAGAATTAGAACTGGAAAAAGGAGCCACTCCTGATGCTATAAAAAAGGCGTACCGAAGATTAGCCCTTAGATATCATCCGGACAAAAATCCGGGCGATAACAGTGCGTCCGACAAGGTATGTAAATACGTAGTTTTCTAAATCATTGACGCAAGGCTAGCAAACTATACATGATGATAGTGATTGCATCTTTAACTTGTAGTTAATCAATAATTAATATTCTTTAAACATTTTTTTTCAGTTCAAGGAATTGAACAGAGCTAACAGAATTCTCTCTGATCCTACAAAGAAAGCCATATACGATCAATATGGATCACTTGGGTTGCACATAGCCGAGAATTTTGGCGAAGAAAACGTGAAGTACTACTTTTTATTGACGTCTTGGTGGTGTAAAGCGTTGTGTGGAGTTTGTTGTATTATTACTGGTTGTTACTTCTGCTGTTGCTGTCTATGTTGTTGCAATTGTTGTTGTGGGAAATGCGGTCCTCAGCCAGAAGACGAAGAGGCAAGTTTACGTTTAATTTTATTTATATTGACATTATTGTTGGTTCCGGTGCGGTTTACCCGATACTGCAAAATTAATTAAGATTATTCTATATATATTATTTGTAGATTCCCAATGCTGAGGATTTGGCTGCGGATTTGGAAATCGAGGGTGGAGGAGACCGAGCCCCATCTCCTTTTGCAAACGGTTCAACATCTCCATCTCGATCACCTAAAGAAGGAAAACCTATTGTTTTGGAACCTCCGCCACCATATTCCTCCGTGATCAACCAACAGCCTAAAGGGGGAAATAGTCCAATTGTACTCGGTCCACCATCTCCGTCAAGAAACAGTCCAATTGTCCTAGGACCTTCCACTTCACCCCCACCTACGGAAAAGAGTGAATTGAATCCAGGTGCTGGACTAACATCTTCTTACGAAAGTACCAACAACGTAAATTAAGATTATTGGTTGCGTATATGTAATTCAAGAAAGTACCAAATTGTAAGTACTGGTTGAATTTGCCTATAACTTAGCATTATGGTAAATTGTATTCTATATCGAATTTATTGGAAAGTGATCCAGTTACCAATATATACGTCTATATGTACTACTTATACTATAATAACACAACATAATGCCATATTTTGAGCTCACACGCTTATAAACAGACAGACCTATTCAATGATAATAACAATGAATTAATTACATTTACCGAAGTGTAGCATACATTCAAGAATTGACCACTGTAACATGTATAAAAAATTATATTATGTCTAAGTCAAATACACTAAATAGCATATAGGGTAGACTTATGTCAAATAAAACAATATGATAGAAGCGTGCACGCAAAACACTTGTTTGCAAATTGCACTTTATAGTATTTTAGTATTGCTCATACATTTTAATCTGCAATTTACATTTAATTTAAATTCTAAAACTATTTACGATACCTGACAGTTGTAATCATTAAGAATACTTAAGATAAGTCCATAGAGATAGAGATACTAATACGAATATTAATTAATTGTAATTTTGGAAACAACGATTGTCAATATGTGTTCAATTACATATTCGTTTGACTCGGCTGCGGCAAAAAGCAGCAGAAGGTGTACAATGAGAAGATACGAGGAAGCTGACGGCAAGACTATTATTTTTAGTTGACTCAGAAGACTGTATACTTATATAGTAATAGTACTACTATTAATTATTTAGGTTGCAATCTTTCTATTAAAAAGAATATATAGAAATATGTACTGATTACATGCTAAGTTGTATACTTACTTAGGTACGTATAAATATGGTACCTAAAATCATTAAAAATTGTTTTTCATCTCTCTTGTTTCGCTAAAATATCCTTCGTCTCAGTTACTTTACTATATAGATCGTGATTACTTTGGATCCAAAGTCCCAAATGAAAAGTACAGATGGTCTTTGTCTAAATAACGGAAACCAAGATCGTGACTAATGGATTTTATATGCATCGCGCGGCAGTATTGACGTTATTGAAAACTAGTGTGGTCGTTAATATGCTGGATATTTTTAATGTTATTTTTAATGTTAGGCATTAGCACGTGTAAATAAACGAATCAAATTATGTCACTCGTATGAAGCCACCTCATCAGCAAAGAAACTTTGTGATATTTACAATAATTCGATACGATCAAAAGCATGGTTATGTTATGATGTACTGGTTGAGTATATTATTTATGATTGTATTGTTGTAATTGTAAGGCTCACAGACCAGCAAGTTAAACTGATGTCGGTGCATTTGTTTGTATGTGTAACATAACCAGATGAAATCTGACACAAGACTTACGTTTGCTTTTATTATTTTCACACTTCTTCTCCTTCTCACTTCTTCGGAAACTTACTATCGCTATATGTAGTACGTGCAGTGTAGTAGTGTAGAGGAAAAACAACAGCAAAGTAATGAAAGATGAAATCACGAAATGATGTGTTGATGTGTACTGATAAAGCAGTTTTCTGTAGTTTAGCTTCATAAATTGTTAAATGTGACTAAATATAAGTACTAAATCGATACTTGCTGAAGAAACAAATAACAACTAACCAAACCGAAGCAAAACAAATATATATATTTACAACTATACGCACGTATATATAGTTAAGAATTAAGATGGATGCTATATAGCTGTCAGTCCAAGTATAGTGAGGAGTTATATTTCTTGTTTGATGATGCCGAGTGCATGTACACTGCAAATTTGTCTGCAAACGGAAGCATGTTTTAGCTAGGTATGCAAAATCCTAAAATAAATAAGATGATGAGCCTTGAACGTTAGTCCACGTCATTAAATGTTGTTTTCTTGTAGGAAAATTATATACATTAATATCTAATATAAATATACTACTGCCGTATTGTCCATATTAAAAAATTAAAATGACAAGACAATACACTCAGTAATGTAATGTACCATCACACAACAATCATATTAAATTGAATGCAAAGTGAGGGAGTAACAGGGAAATACATAGATGAGCGAAATCGTCTGAATCAAGTGTGTGAGATGTTAGAAAAAACTACCTTTAAATAGACTAATTAAATAAAACAGTAATTTTGTAAAGAAAAAGAAACAAATCAAACATTTCCTAATAATAGTAAATGTCGCATAGGAAAACACGTCAGGAAGCCACAACCACAGTTAACCTTAAAACTTGTTATGGAATAGATAGCAAGTGCCTAGTACCTAGTAATGTGAAACAAGGTTGCATTTAGAAATACCTCTATGCTCTTTAAAATGGACCGCAAATAATTGTAATTAAACTAAAAAATAGGTATTTAATAAATACTTAATTAATTATTATCTCTTGTTCGCGTTTTATGTTTAATGTCGTAATTTGTATTACCGTAAATGCATGGATGATTTATTACTATGTACTAATAGTTATGTTGTAGTACTTTCCCCATCCCAGGTAGATAGTTTAAGTTACTCATTGTAAAGTTATTAATTGTATTGATGTACTAATTAATACTAATATTACGTAGGTATCCCTTAATTTAAGTCATATTGTTTGTTATTGAGTATTATTACCATATACGATTAGGACTTCGGAGTATATTTAATAGTAGTAGTAGGTAGTACTTATACCTATTTAAATATTTATTGTGATTGCAACGTAAAATGTTAATGTTAAATAATGTGCAGACTCAAACAACACAAATCATTTCTTGTCATGTGCATGTTATTCATTGTACCTAAAAAATCACATCCAACACGGTGTCACTTTTTCCAGTATAACACTTAGCACTTCAATAAGCAAGCACTACAACAACAAAATGCTATAATATACATTCAATGCACTACAGTGATATATAAACCAATGAAACATGTGAATAAAAAAATATACATAGAGCACACAGATGATAAAGGAGAAAATAAGAAACGTTAACAATGCAGAGAGTTGAGTTGATTTTATGGTATTTATTCATGTTTCATTGTGTATATTGTATAAATATTATGCTGTTGTGGTCGCAATTTGGTCACGGTTGTTGAAATGTCGCCGGGTGAGACAAGTCTCATATGGTTTTGCTATACATTACCCATACAAAAAACATTTACAATTACTACAATGGAATAAAATGAATTACTCAAAGCATAACACTACATTTTTAAGTACTCACCATTCTGACTTCATTTCAAACACTGAATTACATAAAGATTTGGATTTCAATAGAAAATATGTACTGCATTACATGAATAATTGAATTATACACGAACTAAAACATCTTTTGTGGGTACAATTCTAAGTTGCATCAAGAAGGTACTTACCCATACATATTTACATACAAGAAGAATACCACTACTATACTAGTATATCTACATAAAATAGACATGCTTAGGCTTTCTGTACTGCAGTACTGCAGGGTACTCAAATTATGATACAATCAGGCAAATCAGTGTAGCGAAGTAATGTCCACAATCTTTCTAATAGCTATAGTACATATACACAACCACAGATTTTATGCATCTTCTATTATACTTGAGTAATGTAGATATGTATACTTAACTAATGTAATATCTTACCTGGCCCTTCTTTCTTTACACATTTACAGCATCTTATGTTATGGCTATGGTAGACACAGCGTAGAAAGTTAGATGCTTTAGTAAGTGTCATAAAACTTATAACTGTGATAGTACAGACAGACAGAGCAGAACAGTGAAAGGAAATGCTATATGTGTGTACCTACTTAATTATGTAAAATCTTTAATTTACTGTAGCATCAAAGTATGTATTAATAGTATATACACTAGGTATACTTACCTATTATGTATTTATAGTTTAGTTTAGTGTACCTGCTTATGTAAGGTTACATAATATCCTTTAACTTATGGTTGTTTTGTAAAATGTAATAATATTGTGTAAAGTAAGCAGTGTAACATAATGTAATGCAATGTAACGAAAGAGAAAGATTGTTTATAATAAATTACAGATGAAAGATGAGTTCAAGAATCAATAAAAATAGTTAGGCTTGTTACCATCTGCTTCGGAGATTGTAATAACTCACACTTTTTTGACTGTAGGAGGTCCAGCTTCCCCCTTAGGGGGTCCTCAAGACACATGTTTATCATAGTGAAAATTTATTGGGAATCCACGGTGCGGAGTCAAAGGTTTACCCATCTACATCACAATATTTCATTCCGTGATGTCTTCTGACTATATTCTCCACTCATTCTGATCTTCCTATAATATATAAGCAATAAGGACACTATGACAAGTAACATAGACAGTTTGCAGCTAGTACAATTCTCCCTGGTTTCGTTTTAATTTAACCATTTAGCCCATCATAGCCTATGATATGAGATATTGTGTACATAAACTAAACTCATTCATTCCTGTATGCATACATGAAGTCTGTAGACATTTAGATTGTTATTACTACTCTTTATTGTTGTTAACGAACCTGGCAATGCAATGCGAACGTAACAAATACTTTTCCATTTACGCAATAAATACCTTTATTTGGTACGCGGATTATTGGGGCAATGTTGTGACGTGCATGTATGTACTAAAATCGCATTCCGGTGGTAGGTACAGTTTTCTCATTAAATATTAAAGTGTGTTAACATAGTACTTGTATTATGCATTTGGCAAATTGCGTACATATTTACTGTAAACACTTTAATACTTACTTATGTATTATGTAAGTTATGAATTAATAATTACTTGCGTTAATTTTGCGGTAAAAATCTGTGGGCTTTATTTATTTTGATCTGAGACGGCATTACAAACTGCGTTTCGTACAGCACTTGTTTAAGTCCCTATGGTATAGGTATAACTTACCTATATAAATTGGACAACCCGACTTGACAGATTCGATTTCATGTAGTGCATTTTGAATGCAAACTACCTAACCTAGATAGCTTGCAATAGGTAGTAAGGCATTCAGGCCAGCAGGAAACTACTAAGTACTTCAAATCTAATTCTAAACATTCGGGTTCAACATTTGTAATTTATAACTTAATACGTCTTTTGTCTTTGCATTCTATCTACCTCTACCTCAAGCAGGTTCCTTCTACATACGAACCATTATCCATGTATTTAAATGAAGCAAGGCCTATGTGACAAAACGAGTGTGATATCTGATTACGACAATAAGAAAATAATTGTAATAGGTCAATTAGTCTTAAACTTTAGATACCTAGTGGTAATTCCCAATCTGGTTGCTTCCTAAATAAGTAATTGTATACTCGAATTCGAATTGACTCAGTCTCAAGTAATGTAAGGAGGTAATATTAGAGGATCTAATACCTAACTAATTCACCTTAGTCGATAGTCTCAGTCTCAATAATGCACCTTCTGCATGCATAATACTGAAATAGGCAAGGCACTTATCTTTAGTAGGTAAAATAACATAATAGTATGTGTAGTACTCTAGTACTATTTACTGATATAATATAGATACACATTTGTAACAAGCAAAAGCTTAACAAGTATTTACATATTTAAACAGAATACATACTTAATAGATAGAAAGAGCCACAGATCTAAATAAACGGGCTTGTGTCGCAGGTGACAATAAAAGGATTCTACAAAACATAAAAAACCATGTAGGTATTTTATTAGCCCGCCCGAGTGTGCGAGGCTGGCTTATGTAATCGCAATGTCTGTCCGTCCGTCCGTGCGTCCGTCCGCACGA
>JAQFYC010001066.1:0-40342 GCA_034694165.1 Tomocerus mixtus | reverse complement strand
TTAATGTTTATTTAAATCATTATTTATATTGCGTATAAGAAGTAGTAATTAAGTTTAATATTTACGTGTTGTAAGCTACCGATGAATTTACACTTGTGTCACCACAAAAAAAGTATTTTATGTCCATATAATAGCTAATTATTACATTACTTTGGTCCATTCAGCTAATTTATTTGTTTACTTTATTTAATTAGAACCTGAAAAAGTCAACAATATTCTTTCGGAAAATGTGTAGTCCAATTTGCATTATTTACTGTCTATTTTTATGGGGCCCAAAGTCAACTAAATATACAGACGCAAGTAACATGAATATAATTGGTGATCGGGAATCTAAATACATGGATCGGCAATACAGTTACAGTGACGCGTATTTTCTGGTACAATGTGGTATACACGTTGAAAATGTTTACATTTAGTGACCGGGAACTAGAATTACATAGAGTTCGGCAACATTATTTGTGGCAGCAGCAAAGACAGCACAAATTTTTATACTACGACTTATGTTGTAATCATTATATTAAATCAAATTGACGTTTTGAACGAATGCTCTATATTCCAGACAATATACAATTTGTTAGAGTAATGTAGATAAATTAAATATAAAATGCCAATTACAAAAGTTATAGTTTCATGTAATGTGTCCACGTCCCTACATTCAAGCATCATATTTTATTTATTCTCCCGATTCGAGCATCAATGTAATTATGTACCTGCGGTATATATGTTCCCAATTTTTGTGAAAAATTGTCGCAATAGAGACTTTCAACCGCTATAATATTCTTATTCCGCTATACATTTGAAACATGAAGATACCAAATCGATTGCAAATTGTGTGTTTTATTACGAAGCATCCTTCAATTTCCAGGGAAATGCTCCATTTTTGAAATATTTTTAATTTTTGGCAATTTTTATGTAGTTTTTGTCAAAACAAAAACTTTCAAAGTGAGACAACTTTTTAATTAAGTGATATATATTAGATATAAAGATACCTAATCGATTGAAAATTGTGTGGTCTATCACATGGTATTAACACATTTCCAGGGAAATGCTCCATTTTTGAAATATTTCAATTTTTGGCAATTTTTGTGCAATTTTTGTCGCAATAAAAACTTTCAAAGTGGGACAACTTTTTATTTACGCTATATATATTAAATATAAAGATGCCTAATCGATTGCAAATTGTGTGCTCTATCACATGGTATTAACACATTTCCAGGGAAATGCTCCATTTTTGAAATATTTTAATTTTTGGCAATTTTTATGTACTAATTATCGCAATAGAAATTTTCAACCGCTATAATATTCTTATTACGCTATATATTTGAAACATGAAGATACCAAATCGATTGCAAATTGTGTGCTCTATCACATAGCATCCTTCAATTTCCAGGAAAAATCTCCATTTTCGAAATATTTTCAATTTTTGGCAATTTTTGTGCAATTTTTGTGCAATTTTTTTCGCAATAAAAACTTTCAAAGTGGGACAACTTTTTATTTACGCTATATATATTAGATATAAAGATACCTAATCGATTGGAAATTGTTTACTCTATCACATAACATCCTTAAATTTTCAGGGAAATGCTTCATTTTTTAAATATTTTCAATTTTTGTCAATTTTTATGTAGTTTTTGTCAAAACCAAAACTTTCAAAATGGGACAACTTTTTAATTACGCTATATTAGATATAAAAATACCTAATTGATTGCAAAATGTTTACTCTATCACATAGTATTAACACATTTCCAGGTAAATGCTAAATTTTTGAAATATTTTAATTTTCGGCAATTTTTGTGAATAATTGTCGCAATAAAAACTTTCAACTGCTATAATATTACTTACTCCGCTACATATTTGAGATATAAAGATACCTAATCGATTGCAAATTGTGTGCTTTATCACATAGCATTCACACATTTCCAGTGAAATGCTCCATTTTTAGCCCGACCCAGGGCTTGAAAATTGAGGAAAAGGTAAAAATTTTATTATATGTTAAAGTTCAAAATTTTCTTTTCAATTTAATGTAAGGGCCAATATTGCTGGTAATATATTTTATATTATGCTTGGAAATTTAATTGACTATGATAGATATGGAAACATTTGAAAAGTACAGAATGTGTTCTACCCTGCTTTGCCTAAAAAGTGAGGATTGGGTAACTGTGAATAAATATATCATGCTTCATAAATTAACATTTAATTTATTCCTTTTTAGCCCGACCCAGGGCTTATGTAGAGCTATTGTCTGTATGTGTGTGTGTGCGTCCGTGCGCATTTACGTCAAAATTAAAGCACTTAAGATAGTCGCTTCCTTAAATATTAAAGCAATTATGATAGTCTGTATGTCCGACGATAACTTGAGTAAATTTTTAGCCCGACCGAGCTTATGGAAAGCTCCTGTCTGTGTGTGTGTCCGCGCTTCCGTCAAAATTGAAGCATTTATGATAGTAAATGTAAGTCGGACGATAACTTGAGTAAATTTTACAGAAAATTATTTTAACACCGGATTTGAACTTATTAGAGCGCATCTCAGGCTGAGTTCGTTGGCCAACAAAATTGACCAAAATGAATAAATTTTATTGAATGTAACGGTACAAAAATTTCTTTTTAATATGATGTTAGGGTAAATATTGATGGTTACAAATTTTACATTATGCTTCTACATCTTGTTGAATATGATGGAAATTGAATGATGTGTAAAGTACAAAAAATCTTATATCCTGCTTTGTGTATGAACTAATACCGTGTCAAAGTACAAATGAAATGCAAATTGTGCAAAATATTTTGCAATATATTGTAAATATATTTAAATGTATTTTGCACAATTTGCATTTCATTTGTATTATGACGCCGCATTAGTTCACAATTTGTTTGTGAAATTATAAATATGAGCTAACAAAGAAAAGGTAGTAAGTAACTCCAGGTTATATTTTGCTCCTTGTAACCACTATTTTGGAATATTTAAATTTGTAGTGTCCCTACTTTGTTTTGATTTTGATACGATCGATTTACAAAATTGAAAATATCTGCAAAATAATACGAACGCGTGAAAAACAACTCACCGGTACATTCAAGTCACAACTAATCGACCGAAGGTCGATTTGTTGTGACTTGAATGGGCGAACGGAGTCCAAGAAGTCACAAGACGCCCGACCGAAGGTCGGGCTCTTGTGACTGCTTGGACGGAGTTTTTGAAATATTTTCAATTTTTGGCAATTTTAGTGAATAATTGTCGCAATAAAAATTTGCTTTTGTTTAAACAATGGTATAAAATTGCATATTGTGCAAATTGAACTAAAGTGGAATCTAATGTGCAACAAAGATCATTTAGGATGAGGTGGACATATTTAATGGTACTACTGGGAGCACACATTCAGTGATATAATTCTAATTTCCGGGACCAAATACATTCAATGAGACTATTGCAATATGAAACAATATGAACTAATGAATGGTGCCCAGGTCGAGGAGTAAATAAACATTAGCCATTAAATTAAGTAAATATTACTATGATTCTGTATCCTTAGTTTAACTTGATGATGCTCTATAAATTGTTGAATGAATCAACCCATGTATGTGTTTTACACATTCATGGCCTGTTGAGACAAATAAAGTCAATTTCACATTTCTTCCTAGATTATACACAAATAAAAACTCGAAATAGAGGAGAATTATATTGACACATTCTATTTTTAATTAATTACTGTTTCCGTGGATGGGTTATGGTATTACAGTGCTATTAATATAAACAGTTTAATTGCGTCATAGAACGTTCAGGACTTGACAGAAAATTATTAGTAAAATGTCCCACTACGTACAGTATTGATTCATTAACTAAACAGATTTGATCGGTAATTAAAATAACAGTTCATTTAAAAAATGTAGTATAGTAACTTATAATAATAAATTATAAAAAATAATCTAGATTAGGTAGAATTCATTAATTGCTATATAAATACAGTGGGTTTTCAATTTGGAAAAATATTGCCTAGATAATCACGTTAACAAGTAAAGCTTAACTGTTTTGCTTTACTGGTGAGATGAAATGAGCGAACAACGAAATTGGAGAGTGGTAATTAGGTTATTCAGTATTCTATCCCCCAGCAACAGATTTTGCTTTAAAAATCATTACACATGTTATTATCTTTTAATTGAGTTTACATAAGAATTACCTGCCTTCATGGCAAGTAAACAAGTAAAGAGATATTACTATTTCGTGTGTATTTAGGAACTGATTACTCGTTGGGTTTACCCGCATTACTGATCGGTAATTCCATTACCTGATTACCCGTTTACTTATTTACATAATCGAAAGTGAAAACCAATATAAACTATAAATATGTAACAGAATCATATTAATTAACTATATACATTAACATATTATCACCAAAATCTTCCGACCTTTCAATGACCATTAACCAATACTTAGTGAACTAGAAATAATATTACATATAATATTTATGGGACACTTCTTCTTTAGCGTTTACGCTTTCGTGCTTGGGACGATGAAGATGACTGACGATAAACTTTGTCAAAATCTTCAATCAGCGTCTTGCAATGCTCCAATTCTTCTTCCTTGATCCAAACCTCATCCTGTCTGTATAAATAAGTATATATTTATGTCCAATACAGTTATATATGATATATAGCATTACGAGGTATATACTTACTCTTCAACGCCAACAAATTGCACTTGGTAAAGCCTGATTGTTCCGATAAACTTCATACCAACTATCTTTTCAACTCTTCTGTCTCCAATAAAAAAATGTGGTACTGTTGGCTCTTGGATTTCCATCATTCGCTTGAGCGTGCAGCTACGTTCGTGTCTATACAAGTTTTGCTTGCGGTTGTAGGTTTTGTCACAATCCTTGCACTTAAATGCTGCAGTTAAGATGACTCAGTTCTCTTCACAATGTCCTCTCTCTAATGAGTTATCGAACTCTGTCACTAAAAAATGGAGGTACCGGTTTGTACAAATAAGGTAACAACTGCTTATCGTCATTACTACACTATTGTCTACTGAAAGCAAATTGTGTTTATGTGTACTTAACGTATGCATTTTTTAGGAAGTAAAGCGACGTGTGCGAGCGTTGAAAAAAATTCAAGTTGAAATAGCCAGATTGGAAGCCTCTTTTCACCGAGAGATATATGCCTTGGAATGTAAATATTTGCCCAAGCAACGACCGTATTACGAGAAGGTAAAAATATTGTATTTTTACAGCGCTGGCAGATTGTCACGGGAGTCACGAGCCTACTGATGAAGAGTGTGAGTTCCTGTAGCCAATTTTCGAAAAGTCGAATTGAAATAATATGTATATAAAACAGTAGGTACCGTGCCAAAGTAGTTGAAAATTCTGAATATGTAAGCGAGTCGCTAATATACATACTTACCGATCTAGTTATCTAATACTCTAATAATGCAGTTTGGCACATCTACACAAACCGCATGTATTTACACCCGTGATTTTACTCTCGGCTTGTACAATGCATACACCACAATACAACTGTACAAAAGCTTACTAGTAGTTGAAACAAATTACATCTTGCATTCTGAAGATTAAATATTGGTTTACCTTTTATCATTATACTTTGGCTTTAAAATAGTACAAACAGTCACTTCAATTTATGTGAGCCTATGCCCTGTTGTCTTTAAGAGTGTTTGCTAGTTTTGGGTTGTATGAATAGCTTCTGCAAATGTCCAAAACTAAATACCATACTAATACTCCATGTAAGGCTACTCTAATTGGCCACGCCACTACAAACTTTCTGTCGTGCACTAAACCGCACACAGACACACCATGTAGGAATGTCAGAATTCTGATAATCTACCCATTTTGCGTTGAATACTTGCATTTCGACAAGTCATATTGCTGATGTCCAGCTCATGAGCTCCACATCCAAAACAAAGATCAGGGTCACATTCTCTTGAAGCAGCGAAACAAATACAGCGTTTTGAGTCGCATGTACTGGTGCAACGACAACCCGGAAACCGGTTGGCACCTGCATTAACGTTTGGACTTAAAAGTGCATTATATCCGTTTCAGTATAATAAAAATAATTACATTACATACAGATATATTAACATAAGCTTACAATTCAGCGAGCAAGTGCAAAACTTTTCGCATGCAGTTTTGTTTTTCCGACATTTGCAATCAATATCACATTCTCCTCCACCTTCGTGAATACAAGGAACAAATCGTGCAGGGAGTTCACCCAACAAAGAATTTTTCTCTAACTCAGTAGACACTGGATGCTTTTCAGTCTTTTTGAAGTTATTTATCCATCGCCTGGTACCTCGTCTCTCGGAAGCGGACGACGTTTTCGTTTGGGCAATGCTTGCGTACTTCTTGCTTCGTTTTCGCACTTTCTCCAGAATGGCTTTTGCCTTTTCACTTTCTCTAGGATGGTCCTCAGTCATTGCAAATTCATGCACCTTGTTTCAATTCAGAAAATAAAATAAACGTTATAACAATTACTTTCTCTACTTTTTCAATACATAACGTGTATTATTGTGAAGCTCAAAAATAAGGAATCATTGTATGCTCCAACAATGCAATTAAATATTGCACACTTTGATAACTGATCAATATAATCGCTTATGGCTGATTACAACTTTGAGCTTTCACCCCAATTTCTAAACTTTCATCGTTGAGGTGAAAGTGCATATTTATTATAGGTTATAAATGATTCCATATCTCTGGTTTTGAGAATTCTAAAAACCCCTATTATTACAAAAATGAAAATCATTTTGCAACAACTTTCTACATCTCTATAAGTAAATATATAGAATTCTGTCTACTGTAATCATTGTGGTTCGTTGCGGGATTTTGTCTTACCTCTCCGCACTGTTTAGTAACCATAATGTCAGCAATTGCACAATAATTCTTTTGGAATGGGTCAATTAAAGAACGAAATAAGGATCTTTCTGAATTCTTTTCGAATTTGCTGGCGAGATTTGGTCCTTTCAGAATATAGCTCCTTTTTTCTCCAGCAATTTTCCGGTTGACACTCTCCAAATACTTGTTCCAGTGCATCAGGTGTCTTCTTTAAAAACTTTGAAGCAACATGGTCTTCCTCAGCTGGAAAGTATACATATTTTAATAGTCAGATCATCTTATCTTTAGTAGTACTGTAATAATGAGACTTATACTACCATGTTGCTGGCAATCATATTTGTAACAAGGTCGACAAAACAACAAGTGGTGAGAACAAAGACTGGATTCTCTAGGTAAGGATTTGGAAGACACTCCGTCAATATTAGGAACGGGCGATGGAGTAATCTTGGCATTATTTAAAGGAACTTCAGAGATAGAATGCTTTCTTAGCAGACCTTCATATCTGTACGCTTCAAAAATAAACTGAGCTAGTAAAAATGTCTAAATATCATAAAGATTAAAATATTTTCTTTGAAAAATAGAAAATATTTGCCCAGAATGCAATCTTACCTTTGCTTTAACTCAATTTCAGTACCAATGCCTTTAAATCAGCAACTACCACAAGTCCAGACTCCTTGGTTTAGACTTATTAAAGTTAGGCTCTATAAGATTTTTCATGTAGCACATCTTATTAGGATATTGGAAAAAATTGAACCATTCCCATATCAATCATAATCGCCATACATAACATTTAAGTATAAAGTCGATAGCAAGCAACAAGATTGCAATTCTGACATTATGGAACAATGATTTTCAGCTTTACAAATAGAAAATGAAAAAGGAGTTATCGAAAAGTCAAAGGAGAAACACTATTTTCCAATGCCTGATACTGTTCATATACTACCAACTATAGATTTCTGTTGTTTTTTAAATTATGCCAAGGTCGCTTTGATATGTGAGAGGATAATAAAAAAATATGTAAATGGTCTAAATAAATCGTGATTTTGGCGACTGTTAGAGATGGACCCGTAAATTACGTTTTTTAAAGTGCTTCATCCTATTCCTACAATAACTCATGTATAGTATGTACATAATATATTATACTCGAGCCACTACTGGCGGACAAAAGCCGATTCCTTATGGTTCTCCCAACAAGATTGATTAATTCAGGACTACTTCTACAGAGATCCAATAAAATTGAATTATTGGAGTTGGGTGTGCATTAATAATCAATCACAACATTATCACAACATACTAATCATTCTAAAAAATTTGCATTTCATTTCGATTGTGCTTGAAATTAATTGCACCTGAATTGCACGTTGTGGCTAAATTGCATCATGCAATTTTCTCGATTTGTCATGATGACCCATATTCAAGATGCAATTCCAGCGAAGATGATAAAGTTTCATCGTCCAGGGAGACATTGATTTTTTTTTCATCTTCATCTGAATGTGAATATGAATCTTGCGCAAGCGCTGTTTACAAAGTAGGGCAAATCAAATCACCATTCAAATGCAAATTTTTGGAATGATTAGTACTAATCACAACATAATCACAACATGAAAGCAACACGATCACAACATAATCACAACACGATCACAACACGATCACAACATGAAAGCAACATGAAAGCAACATAATCACAACACGATCACAACATAATCACAACACGATCACAACACGATCACAGCATGAAAGCAACATGAAAGCAACATAATCACAACACGATCACAACACGATCACAACATGAAAGCAACATAATCACAACACGATCACAACACGATCACAACATGAACCCCGTTCGCCGGTCCTAGGTCACCAACCACACGAAAAGAGCCCCGAAAGTTAGAATCACGGAAATCATGGAAGATTTTCGGATACTTCTGCTTACAATGTAAGGAACTCCTTCATTAAGACTTCGGTATCTGTCCAGGGAAATGGCAGCAAGGTGGAACACTGAGGAAATGCAAGTTGAACATCCTATAGACATATAAATTTTGCAAGGAACTGCTCCAAAGTACCAGCGATTCTTCTCATGAAAGCCCATTACAATATCTGCAATCCCTAAAGGCAAAATGAGACCAGTAGCCAAATCTGTTATTGCCAAAGACATAATCAAAATATTTGGAGGTGTGCGTACGCTATCTTGCGTCAAAACTGATATTATTACCAGTAGATTCCCAAATATTATCAACAAACTCATAACTGATAATGGGATGGCTTTAAAAACAATTTCCCAATTTTGTAATTCAGTCAATTCCAGCATAGTGTAACAGTATTTATAGTTTGATCAACTCTTTCCGTAAAATATCACTGTTTGGATTTTAGTTAGCAAACTCTATGCATCCCAAAGGGAAATTGAATAATAAATATTATTATAGATATAGACTTAAAGCTCATTAAAAAACACTAGGAGTGGCTCAGATTTAGTATAGTATAGTATAGTATAGTACTAATATACACTGTACTTGTACTATACAATTCTAAGAGGCATTTGGACGCAATATTAAAGTCCAAAGTCCTAGTACATTTGTACTTGTGGTAATTTCCGCGTTATTTCGTTTCGTTATCATTTACATGACACTGTGTACTTACTACTTACCGATGCACTTTTACGATAGTAAAATCCGTCGTAAAAATAATTACTTATTGGTACTACTTACTTCGTAATTTTACTTGCTTGCCAATAAATAAGTAAAAGTACCTACCACATTCCTATCAACTTAGCAGTTCAGAATGTACCCGTATACCTACAATATACAGTTCGTTAATATCCAACTAAGATATTTTGTGGGCAACTTTTATCGGTTTGGAGGCAATAAAGTCATCTTATTGTATTATAGATATCTTTTCTAATATGTCCATTACCCACCCACCCAGCACATTCGCAAAAAAGCCTCATTGCCTAGAATAGATATTAGAAGCTAATCAATTTGTAATATATTGTGTAGTTTTTGGTCATCGTAACGCATCGGCATGGAATAAATTATATTATATAGGCGAATGAGTAATGATACTCCGAATTTATGAGTCAAAGTCGTGGCAGCAGAAACTTGGCGAATGTTAAAGTATTCGAATATTAAATATAAGTAATATGTATGTACAAGTTGCTTTTCTACTAGGCATTAGTGGTACAATCTTACACATTTAATCTTTGGAACATATTATTGACGTATATTAACATGGATGAAACATTTTTCTGCATAAAAGTGCCAAATATAACTATATCGTAATTTCTATATCCTTATTACTGTTTATGTGGTTTACAAAATATATGGACAACAGATTATTATTGATTCCAGACCTAATATTGCATTGGCATATAGTGCATAGTACACATAAAACATATACATAAGATAATATTATTTTTATAAAAACGAACTCTAAGCCGAGCGGTTGGTGAACTTCAACCACAGTCCCAAATGGTTAAATTGAACTTTTTGCGAAAAAATATTCCATTTCATATGGACAATTTGCGACCATCACTTTAGCAATTGAATTTAATCTGTATCTGTAGCTGTACTTTACATTAGCTTACATATCTGTATTAATATATTCATCTATTTTAAATGGCACCCTTATTTTTCATGGTTGTAATTTGGATTATTACTTGTGGCGAAGGGCAAAGTGAAACTGTGTATCTTTACAGTCGTCGTAATGGCAAAGGTATTAATTAATTGAAATCACAGTTAAAATTGCAACTTTTCCACTCTAATAAACGCAACTAGTACTATTGTATATTATTTAATTCAAGTTGATGATTTATCTGCAGAATAGTCAACCTACTTAATTACTAATAGTCTATTATTACCAGCATATACATGTTTATGGATGTAACGGGACAGACCGGTATGAAAATGGTCCAAATCGGACCCCAGGGGGTGCAGGGGGCACATCTTACACTTTTTATATATTTTGTAACTTTTAAACAGTTCAACCTTTTTGAATTGTTTTAAAGGATTTCAATGCAAGGATAAATTTTACTTTCTCACACTGCCCCAACTTATTGGGGCACTGTGAGATTTGACCAAAAACGGACTGTATTTTGTGGGACAATGTGAGATTTGACCAAAAACGGACTGTATTATGTGGGGCGATTTGAGACTCGACTAAAAATGTACCTTCGCTGGTCATTTATAGTGGTTAGTATCCAGTTTATTAATTGGAGAATTCTGTTAATATAATATACAGGATTTACATTCAGTTATCCGCTGTAACATAAATTCCTCTTTTTTTTTTCTGTGTTTAAGGAGCTGAAATCAATTTTACCGTGTACAAAGACAATACCACATGTAATAACCTGCCACCGCGATGGTTCACAAAGGTCTGGTCCATAAATACTGCTAATCTTTGCCTAGTTCTACATACAGAAACAAATTGTTGGGGTGGAGATGCTGTCCTATACCCTGGAACTGATCATGGAGACCTGTCAAAATTTGGAATTGAGAAACAAGTAAAATCCTTCCAAGTGTGTGAGGAGCACTCGGGTAATTACAGATGACTTATGATGAGCTATTTTTTTCATTTAATATCATATGTCATAGTATACGGGTATACGGTACGTAAGTTTTATGATAACTGCGTTTATATACGATACATTACAGAAAATTTCAACGCAATATTGCTATATGTGGAGAAAATGGGTAAGTCGTAATCGTAACTACTATAATCAAGATTTTTCTACCGATTTTCCATTAACGCACGTAAGTACATATAAATAAATTCATAACTGATTATTTTTGTAGACATGAGAATAGTAAATGTTTTCAACTGTTACAACATTGAGCATAGTATGATAAAACATATTTACATGATATACAACTATGGAACGTGTTTTCGATATTACTCGAAAAAACACTGTAAGAAAAATTCAATGCTGGCAATCAATTATTACAACGAAACAAATTACGAGACTGAGAAGAATTTTCCAGGGATGAAAAATCTGCTTTCAGTAGACCTATGCCCAAAACCACCGTTGAAGAAAACGGAAGCAAGTCCTGAAAATTTACTCATGAAGGACTACGCTACAACTACGAGTAATACAATGGAGCAGAAAGAAGACAATGACAGTTTTTCGATGAGTCCAGCAATAATTACGATTATTACAATGTCAGCTATAGCATTTTTACTCGGAATAACAATTATTTTTGGCTATTTGTTTCACCAACATACGAGAAGAGCTTTATATGAACGAGTGGTTGAATTGGAAGTTCGAAATGAAAATTTAGTTAACGAATTCCGAAATGGCAATCCAAAGGCCTTTAACTTGATATCCTTTGAAAATGCAGACACAGTCTATCAAGCCACAAACCTTCCCTATGATTCAGATACATTTGAAATTTCCCTTACTGCTTTGAAAATGGGTACACAAAATCCTTATTTACATTATTCTTCGAGAAAATATGAGATATTTACTATACTAATACATTGTATCGAAATTATAGATAACAAAAACCTATTAGGGTCAGGAGAATTTGGTATTGTAGTAAAAGCGACATTGACTGACCCTAGTAAAATTCCTGAACCCACTACTGTAGCTGTAAAAGCAGTTAAACCAGGGGCTGACTCTGGATACGTTAAAGCTCTTCTTGACGAATGCAAACTGATGATGTATCTTCAGGTAGATCACCACCGGCATATCGTAAACTTTATTGGGGCCTGCACAGAAAATCTGGATACACGTGAGCCATTATTAATTATTACAAAATTATTACCCACCACTATTACTATATATTTCCTACATTCGTTTTTGTTCTCCCAAATATTACTAATTAATACCAACAGTAACACTTTACTCTAATTTTAGTGGAGCTGTACATTATTTTAGAGTACTGTAGTAAAGGTTCCCTTGAAAATCATTTAAGGAATCAAAGAAAAACATTTGTTGATCTCATTTGGAACGATCAAATTGTGCTAAAAGCAAGTATGTCGGTACAAATATGTACCAATCATTGCAAACAATTAAAATATACAGCAATTATACAATATACAATAATATTGTATCGATTTTAGAAATCGGGCTAAAGGAAGGGACGCTACAGATACAATTCAGTTACTAAAGTGGTGTTTGCAAATTGTCCATGGAATGGAGTATCTTTCTGCAAAAAAAGTTATTATACAATAGGGCACCTTGGTGTTCAAATTAAAAAGACAGTGCAGTGGATTACTATTGTTATTTATTGTTGTCTTTATAGATGATATTGTGCATACTAACAAATAATAAAACATTATATGTAGGTCATTCATGGCGATCTCGCTGCAAGGAATGTTCTCTTGGACAAATATCTTTGCGCAAAGATATCCGATTTTGGATTATCAAGACATCTTTATCAGTACACGCAATTTGTTAAAAAGAAACAGGTAGGAAATATACCATGTAAATATAGGATATAAGTATATCTATACATAGAATATAAATATATGTAGTATAGCATATAAATATATATAAATAAATAAATAAGCAAAGTCGTCTACAAAAAAGTAATCCATTTACAACAATGTGTAATAAAGAAATCCCTTAATGTCAATAGACTCCTTTGCCGTGGAAATGGATGGCAATTGAATCGTTGGAGGATATGAGCTTTTCAACGCAGTCAGATGTCTGGGCATTTGGTGTAACAGCATGGGAAATATTTTCTTTGGCAAAATCACCATATCCGGGGATGACGTGGACACAACAATTTATGCATGATCTGAAGGGGGGCTATCGATTGGAACAACCAAAATATGCAACAACAGAAATGTATTACTCATTAAGTAGCTAAACACAAAACTAAATAATGGTATGAACAAGCCACGACCTATTATAATTTTTTTCTTGCAGATATCGCCAGTTGGAAAATTGTTGGAAAAGATCCCCAAAAGATCGTCTATCTTTTCAAGAGTTGGAAAACCGTCTGTTAACCATTCTCAATCAAGGGATAGGCAAAATTTCCTGAGTATGGTTCATTGGATATGTGTTTATTTAGAACAAATATTTTATGCATTTAATGCAAGTAGGTCTGATTAACGTGCTGGAATTAAAAAATGTCATCGTTAACATTTATACAACTAAATGCCTGTGTACTTTTCCATTTCATAATAAAAGCTTCATTTTTGTCAGATTGGGGGAATCATTTGAGAAGGGCCTAGAATTAAAACTGATAACATTTAGTTCAGAAAAAATTGGAATATAAGCAATAAATGTTTTTCAAAGATAAGGTAGAGATTGCATTCAAAATATTGCACAAAATTACAAATGTCTATTATTATGATAACGTCTTGGTGGTAGATACATCCTACAAAAAGTTCTACTAAACTTGGCATATGAGATGACCTATTATATATATATTTCCTCTAGGGTAACTACGAGTAGAAATGTGAAGGCTTTTGTTTCAAATTATTCCACAATAATATCCTTCTGTATTGCAAAATCGTTACAGTATAAGTTGACTCGCAAATAATTAAAATTCGAATTTGTACAGCAATTATAAAAATATATACAATAATGTCGATTTTAGAAATCGAGTGAAGGAATTTATAGGGGCACTACAGATACAGTTCATTTACTAAAGTGGTGTTTGCAAATTGTTTACAAGGTTCACCTCCAATTTAGCAGTGATCCCTACTTCAAAATTTTGACAACAGTATAAAATTTTGCAATACATCAATAGGGTAATTTACATGATTACATAACTACATTTAATTGAATAGGTACCGTAACTACTATATTTATTAACATATTAATAATATCTTGACTAACAATGCTATAAATATGCTTTATCCGTATTTATCGATTATCTTTAATATATTATATTGCATAAAATAGATACACACATATTATTTTTCTTAATGTATTGTCACTTTGTGATATTTGTAACTTTTTGAAAACTATGCTTAACTACGTGAGAGGCATGTAAATTTAATAAATACCATTCCTGTTCCTCACTCTCTATTAACAAGTTATTACGTATTTTGAACGAAAAGGTACCAAAACTTTAGCCTCTAGCTTGAAATGTTTTTGACAGCTTAAGAAAACCATGATCCCTTTAATACTGCATGGGTTACAATCTGGAAAAATATGGAGTCCTTGATAACTTCCAAACAAAAACAAACAGTGGCACACTGCTAACAAATAAGGAATGAATAAAGGAATGTAGTAAATATTGTAAAATCAAATATTTTATATACAATATAAAGTGATGCATAAATATTAATTCTTTGGTATAATTAGATCTACTGAAGTGTGAATGTTTGCTTAGGTACAAATATATCAGATGTGAAGTGAGTATATAATTGTCAATTAAATAAGATGAAGTACATGGCTTAGCATGGTATGGCATATCATAGTGAACACTATACTTAGTAGGTATAGTTAAGTAAAGTAAGGCAAAAATAGCAGGTAATTTGATAACTACGACATGCACATACGATTGGACGGATGTATATTTATAATTGTTACTTCGTTGAAGGTTGATAGGCACGGAATAGACTTCGAGCAGTACATTTTTCTATGAGATGAACTTTCATACGTGAAACTTTTGATGACACCTGCTGGCCACATCTTTTACAAATTGCGGTGACCTTACGACGAGTTCCAACTGGAGTTGGGGTTACGAATCTACTGAAATGGTCCCAAGTGTCACAACATCTCCGTCCACGTGTTTTAGTACGGGGATCTTCATCATAGACATTTAGACTACTATTATTGGAGTGTGATTGTACTATAGAATCGGTGATGTTGTCCATGTTAACTCGTACTTGTTCTTCAGCTATATAATAGAACGTATGTATATATGATAACAGTTACAAAAAGAAGTCTCACATATTAATTTCGTTGTGTAATTCCTTTACATTTATTTCAAAATATTTACATATAAGAGCAAGTTATCTACAATTACCGCTTAGTTGATTGCAATCGGTCAAATGTTTTTTCAGAAAGTCAATGTTGGCAGTGACTTCCTCTTTACAGTATTTGCAGACCATGACAACTGTTCTTCGCCCATTGGTCATTAAAACCTTTTGTCCAAAATGATTCCACACAGTTACAGTTGGAATCGAGCGACTTGTCCCTGACACTGACAATTCTGATTCTGATGGCGAATCAGAATGGTGATCCATGACGATATCGGAGGGTTCCACATTGTCATACGACGTAGTGTCTACTGCCCATTCGGTTGTACTATCTGTACTTCTAATGGCCACGGCTGCCAATTCATTTTCCTCATCTTCGTCTACGTCTTCTACAGGGGCCAAGTAATTTATATCCGACGAATTTTCATTATGTTCAACTGCTTCCTCAATGTCATCAGAATCTGAATCGTCGATCAAAATAACTTCCTTCTCAGTCGACAAATCTTTAAAACAAAAAATTATTAAATTAGAATTAAAAATAAACAATAACTTAACTACTTTCTTTTACAAATTGTCATCAGAATGAATAGTACATTAAATATTTAATTTCGGATTTAATTAAATAAATTCAGCTGTCCAAATAAATCCAATATTAGTTTTACCATTGTTGATTATTGTCGTTACCTGTCCTGTCCCCAGATGGAGGGAGCAAAAGATTTCCTTCCAAAAATGAGCGGAGTTGGGCCAACCCTGTTTCGAGTACACTGGCTCGACTAGAAAGACTCTTAATCGTTTTATTCGTTTTCTTGATCTCTTTAATCAATTCTGCACGCGACTTCCTTTTACCTAAACCCTTTATTTTGGTCATTTTATAATATTCTATTTGTTTAGCATTAGCTACCTACGAATACGAATGACGAAATTGGCATTGACTTTGACTTGACGTGTGTACGACGACTAAAAAATAGTATGAAGCAATTCAAATCGCAACGCAAATACAAAAACACATAAATTGTACTAAACAAATAATCTAATTACTAGTGTAAACAGGGCAATGAAAATCAAAACCAAAAAATATACAGCCAAAAATTAGATGAAAAGATAATACTATGTTGTATATATTATGTAAATGAAATTATTGAGCGAAAATGGGAAATGAAAATATTTTCAAAGCCAAGTAATTTAATTCTGCCGCAAACGACTCAAGCTTTTTGCCTACTTATAGCAACGTATTTCTGTATTATCTGTATTGCAGCCGCTATTGAAGTCGAAGGACAGGAAGTTTGTTTGTCTTCTGTGGGCTTCGTAAATGCATTACTTTTCTGGATGTTTTGTTTGTGCTTGCGTTGTTGTTGGGCTCTCTGGATATTGCTGCTGTTATCTTGCTGGCACTTGGTATTTCGTAAATAATTATATTATTCCATTCATTCCCACGAGCTAGTGAGTATTAGTACAAATGAGAATATTACGAGGGCTCGAACTGGCTCCACGTCCACGTCACGTCTACTACGCCCAGCATAATGTAGGCAGTAGGGAGGCCACTATTCATTTCAGTCGCAGTGCAGTCCCAAAAGACATAAATAATTACAATACATACTTACCTGCTTTACTACTGACCTGAATGTATTATATTATCTTATGGTATAGTACTATCTGTATATAGCCTTATAAAATAACGTCCATAATAAAAATAAAAGGCAATAAAAATACATTTAGGAACAGAGGAACAGCAAACAATTAGTTTAAAATACTTTTATTATCCATAAAAGCTAGGGAAAAAATAAGATGACGCCCATGTCAATACATGGGCTGCGCCTGCTATGCTGTGCACTGTGAACCCATGTTTGCCAATTAATATTTATTTAAACCGCTTGTAATGAAGCCAAAATACCTTTATAACTATTTATAGCAGATTAGCCCTTCATTTTGGTTTGCATTTTGCAAGTAATAAAAAGAGCGTTGTAGAAATAAAAGAGAGAGAAAAACGGATTTAAGCTTTGATGGTTGTGCTTTGCGTTGGGGATTATTTTTCTTTGCAAGGTGGCTATAAAGATATGGGATGTTTATGAAATTGTTTCCAATATGAACCAAGTCTCCTAATTTCTATCCAAACATAATGCTTATGATCTTGATTACCTTTCTTGCCTAAATTAAGACTGAACGATTTTATATTTACGTTTCTTCAGTAACTTCTATTTTTGCAAAATTAACTAAAATTAGGTTGAATACTTTCCGCAGTAGTGTTTTTAATTTTAATAATTTTTTCTGTAAACTAAATAGTGTGTTAATGTAAAACGGTTAAATAATGCTTGAAAGCAAATCAATCCTTGTTTTGTATAAAAGTCCCCAACATTTAGAAATGCTATAACATCAATTACAAATAAGACTTCTACCGTCCTTAGTGAGTCCTGCCTACCTAACCTACCTATTTGGAATTTGGAATTATATTGAAACCATTATGATTTGATGATTTGATATTCCTTTAGAAGGGCATTTTAGGGGTAACCGGAAACCGAGTTTTCCTAAAACATCTTCAAGAATTCGTGGGGATGCTTGGAGATGGCTGCGAGTCAGTCATACAGTCATACAACCACAACTCAGGAACGCCAAGTGCAGTGACAAACGGAATAGAATTGATTGTAACATGCTCCAGGGTGCCCCAGGATAGAATAATACTTCATAACTCGAGCCATGCATTTTTAACCCTTTCGAATTATTGCGGGCTAGTTGAACACAAAGGCGGGCGCTATTGTTTTGCTTTTTATCGGACAGTCAGTGAGAGTCAAACAAAGTGCAATTTAATAGCAAGTTGCTGTTCATTTCATTGTTTCAAAATTTTTTGCCAGGACAGGTCGCGTGCTCTGACTCGATCCTGTCCCCCATAACAAGACGACACTATAAGTCGTTATACAAGATGTAACATATTTATGTATACGTTACAAAATGGAACAAGCATCTTCACTTAAAGTAGCCAATAATAAAAGACCTCGAGTTAATTACCTGCAAGATCGCATTTTGTGCCTGGAAAAGGAAAATCTGATCACGGAAGCAGAGAAAGATGAAATAGTAAGTTTTTTCATTTTTATGTTATCAGTCTTACATCTTATGAAAATGTAATTAATGTTGATCTTGATTATTATTATAACAATAAGTATTATTATAAGACGCAGTTATTATACATACGTCATACGTCAATCCTTTCAGTCCTATAGCTAGCCTAGGCCTAGTTGCGATTTGCATTACAGGTAGGCATGTTAAGTTGTAAGTACTATAATGTCAAATGTATAAACAGTTTTGAGGATTAGTCCTCTGTTCACTGGTTGCTGGTTGACACAAAATGTATTTATTTTTTAAATCAAAAAGTTCAGTTGTCTCGTCACTTGTCACTCGTAAAATGAATAATAATTATTGCTGTGTATATAACTGATAACTATGACATTGTGCAGGAGCTGATGACGAATAATTTTTATTTTGTACTTAGCTATCAAAATCGGGAAAGGACAAAACTGATGAGGTCTTTCGATTGCTCATGGAAAAAGATATTGACATTGCCGTGATGATGCTGGAAATTTTAAAAGATTCAGTCTCAACCAGCAGGAAGCCAAATATTGAAACATTTGGAGCGTCTGATAGAGACAAACCGCATTTACTTTTACCGATCGACAATCCACTGAAAATAGCTGTGGTAAGTGTGTATTATGTAATAAATAATTTTTATTAGCTTTTAGGTATAAGGTACAACTTTATGTTTAATGTAGGTTATAATACAACAATTGTGGGTTTTATGTGATCAAAAAGCCGAAAATGTATTCATTTCTAGTGTTCATCGTAATCTGCGTGTGATAAATGAATAAACAAGTGATTATTTTTTATAAATAGAACAAATATTATTAACTCAATAATAGTAATAGCATGGTCAATTGTAAAAACCGTCCTGGTATAGTATATTAAGACTACTTGATGGCTACTCTATTTAACCGAAAAAAGAAAAAGGGGAGTACATATGTGTAGTATTAATTTTATGATGTGGGGTTGTTTAAGAATTTGTTGAATAATTTTATTAATATAATATGTTTCTTTGAAAATACTCAACAGATACTTCAATGCATTTTTGGTTTCCTAAATTTGGAAGCTATTAAAAACTGCCGACTCGTTAGCCAAGACTGGAATGCCATTGCGGAGCCGTTCCTACGTAAACGTTCTTTGATTTCATTTGGATATCCTGCAAATCCGTCTTCATTTTTAAAGTCGCCTTCTAACTTCAACTTCATTTTCCAATACACCCAGAAAGAAATGCCATTCCAATCCATTCGACTGACAAAATTTAAAGGAAATGAAGCTCCCTGGCCAGAGTCAGCATTGAAAGACATTTTTCAGACTTGGGGGTCCAACTTGAAGGAGTTAAGTATTGATCACATAAAGATCAAAATAGAAAATCATGTTAATGGATTTTTGACAACTCGTTGGTTTACAATGTCGGATATATTTAACCCTGCACAGTTAACCAAATTGGACGTAAATTCTTCTTATTATGGGGAAACACCGTTGCAATTTTCACTCGATTCGCTAATCAACATCAAGTATATCCATCTTACATACTGTGGAATAAAAATTACCGGCGGATGTCGTATTTCTCCAATTGAAGCTAAATTTACGTACTGCTCCTTACTTTTCCAGGATGCTAACAAAACACACTATGTTTTGAATCAATTAATAAATTTAGGAAGAACTAGGAAATTTACATTCATCAACATCAGAACCAAAAATATTCCTCTACAGCTTGATTTGGATGGAAGTTTTGAGTTGAATATTCTTACCCTGCGTGGCGTATCTGTTTTAAATTGGAACACCTCTAACTGGAAAATTAACAGTCTAGATATCCCTTGCGAGCAATGGAATGGAAAGTCAACCATAAATGTGGGAGAAATAATCTTGGAAGGATCCCTCGTTTCCTTTGTTGATATTCCTGACTCAGTCGAAAAGATTAATATGCATCTCTACGCTGAATATACAAATGCGACCCAAGCTTGTTTTCCCAACTTGAGGCATCTAGTATTTGCCACCAATAAATATGAAAACCTCAAATGTTTCCAAAACTGCAACGAACTATTTACATTGGAAATTTATAATCCTATCACGAAGTTTCCAGTAGAACTCATCCCGAAATCAGTGGAAAATCTTCGTATTCATGGATCGACATATGTGATTAGCCAGGAGGTTCATCCTCGTCCATTGTACAAACTCGTCTTGGATAAGTGTCCTCTTACTTATTTTAAAAAACTCCTGCCAAAATTTCACTCACAATTGATTGGTGTTGTATTGCCGGTGCAAACTCAGAAAAACTTTGATAAAAATGCCAGCCTTTATCAATTTCTTAATCAAAATGAGAGATGTCTTGCGATTGGCCCATTCAAATGGGAAACATTAGATTTTGACGCTAGTCGACTATCAAAAATGGTGGATCAAAAGGCTGAGTATTATTTATTTGATGAAACATCAACAGGTACAGCAATCAACGAAGAAGAATTTAATGGTTATATATACGTTTGATCCAACTTTAATTTTAACTTGTATACATCAAATACGCTTTTATAACTGATTTAATTTATTAATAATAATTTTTCAATAGCTGTTTATGACTAATTGCGAAGAATGCATTATTTAGAAAGTAATTCACTCAAAAGTACCTGTATTCTTTTCGCTTTCAACGCTGTTCAGTGACTTAACGAGTAACGAGAGAAAGTTGTCCTTAACTCTCGTGTTACGGAAAATATTTAGATATACAACTTAGCTTTTGTAACTACATGAAACTCTTACTTAAAATATTTGTCGTAAAAATAGAAAATAATACTACAGAATCCTATACAATGTAGTTCAATTTACACATTGTATGACTATAAAAATAGGAATGACCTTATATCGCACCTTCGCAATATACTATGTAGAGTACGAAATATGCTTTGTATATGTATTTTTCTTTTAATTGACTAATGATAAAAATAAATAGCAACGTGATATTATTATAAGGTCATAAACCATTACGTATGCTGCTCTACTATTATTTGATTTTATTGCTATAAAACTACCTAAACTACTTTTAATTTTTTAGTAATATATATATTAGTTAGGTAGATACTACATACCCATTAAATTTAACTAACGGACGGAAAGGTTTCATATGTACACTATAGCAAATATACGACTCTGCATAGATACTACTTGTGAATAATTCAGTTTTCATACTGAAAAGTTTTCATAGCCAGCCTACCTTTACGTAGAACACATTAGGTAGCTTTTACTGAGCGAAAAGGAAATCGATCTTTAGTTTAGTATATGAACTTTAGAACTAAATCACATTTTGGAATAATATTGAAGCATGTATATATTATATATCCTTTCTCAAATCCATGTCCACACTGCTTTTCATTCTTTTCGTCAATATGCATTATCAAAATACGACATGATGGGTTGGGTTGTTTATACATAAATGTACATGGTGCATTTTATTTTTGTAGAGCTTTGCCTTATGTGCAGGCATGGTACTGCTTCAGCTTGAATATTGTACTAGAGATTATTAATATTCTAAATCAGGATAAATATAATAAAAGTGAAAACCCTGAATGAATAGACTGGAAGAGCGTCTACTAAAGACGGTAATTGCAGATGATGCCTACTTGTTGAGCATCAATAACATATGAGTACGAGATAAATGTATCTACAATATATCGTTTATATCTGAAGAGATCGTATTGCATAATGTTATATCTTCCGTAACCATATATCACGAATTTTGCGTGGGCTTCATTCTATGTGCAATGTATATAGTAAACAGAGAAAGAAGACTCCTCTTCCACATGTGACGAGCTCCCGCTAGAAAGCCGCAATCGATCCGTCTTGCAAAATTTAATACGTTGCAGTACTTTTGCATGTAGGTACATTTTATAAGACCAAAAATTAGACCCAAATTCATTGTAGCAATTCTTGATCTCTAATGTTACTTTTAATGCTACTGTCGGACAACTATGAGAGGACAGGCTAATCGTTTCAATATTGCAACAACACTAATTTTGCTTATTTGCGTCACCCGCATTTTAGGATATGCAAGATACAGTACGGGTAAAGTTTGTATTTTATAGCAAATGATTACCCACCTGTAAATATTTATACAGTGTGAATGATGTTTCGGATTTTGTGTCTAATTTTTATTTTTGGAATTACAGGGAGGGTATCTAGCAACGAGCTATGCAGCAACCCGATTTTTAAGCAACCTGATGAAGTCGTTTGGACTGAAGGATTTGACTTTGCAGTTCTATTTCCTTCGCCAATAAATCCTTTCAATAATCAGTGCAGTTACTTTAAGAATGATAAAAATGGTGGACCACAATCTCCGTCTGTAACTGTTGCAGAAATTAGGCTGAGCAGGGAACCTTGGAGTGATAGGAATTCTTCATCTGCAACATGCAAGAACATTTTCAAGGTAAAATCGTATTTAAAATCTACTGGGCGTCATTTGTGTATTTATTGCGATACGCGCTATTATTTTGCCATACGCTTAAATAATTCGTTTATGGTAAAAAAATATATTATGTGTAGTTTTCGTCTGGATCCGATTTCCACTTCTGCAGTCTGAGGGGAGGAATGAATTTGACTGTGCCTTCAGAACGTGTCCGATTTCTTCCGAAGGCCAGCCACTACGGTATTTACTCAAGTGGTGAATTTGATGCAGGATTTAAAAGTCCTGGTTTGGATACTTCGTTATCAGACTTTAAATTTATGCAAATTTACTTTGTAATTAAAAACGGTAAGGTTCTATTGTACAAATGAACGTGTTAACGTATTTACTTGTATAGCTTTATGCAAATATTTTATTTAGAAGATATTTCAATTCCAATTAAATTCCCTAAATATTTTTGTAGAAGTATGATCATAAAACTAAAAATATTGCTTTATGCATAATATATAGATAATATCGACACAAGTTTGTTTTATTAAATAGATTATTCTATTCTATAGGTTCCAACAATATTCTGGCATGGAAAGTACAGCAATATGAGATAAACAGAGAATACAAATGTATTGAAGGTAGTGAACCAAGTTATTTGCCTTGTGCTGACTACACAAACTACTTGTTTGATTCACCAAAAGAGTCTGGGGAAGAAAATCTCGCTTCTTTCGAGCAAAATGTGAAAAACAATACAATATTATCACCACCTACTCCAAGCGGTAATAACATGTTATTACTAGCACTTATATTCTTCTGCATACTCATCGCTATCCTCTCATTGATTTGAAACTTTTCAGGATATTATGCTTATGCAGATTAAAAATATTTTGACACAGTATATATCATTGTTGCTGATTATGTTTCAATTCAAAAGCTTTTCACGTATTTGCAACAAGATCAGTTAAATACAACGATGTAACTTAAATATTATTATGGATATTGTAAATAGATGCTATTGTACCACCTGCCACATGCCCTGTGGTCCAGACATACAAAAAGTTGGGACAATCGGTCGGAGAGTTGAAGTTGGTGGAGAGTGAGGGATACACACCCGTTTTTCCTGCTTCTTCGTCGTTCTCGAATGATAATTGCGTCTTTGCGGCTGCAAAGGACGGTCAGCCTGATATTACAGTAAAAATTAAGGGAATCTACTCCCTTGACAGTCTTGGAGACTTATTCCCAATAATAGAAGAGTTAGAATGCCCATATAATGTCATCACTGTAAGTTCTGTTGACGCTTTCTATTGTTGTAAAAATGTAACCCATATGTCAATTTTGCTTTAAAAGTAGTGTATTCTGCCTCAAGATTTTCCAAAATATAATCCAATACGGATTTTAAAGGGTGTATATTTTGTTTTCATGTTAAATGACTTAAAACAACTTAATTAAATTCGAAAGTTTATCGAGAGGAGAGACTCTTGTAAAAGAAAAAGACAGAGAAACGGACATGGAGAGATTGTGATTTCGCTAGTTTTGTAGCCTGTCTTATAATTGAGTTAAATTGAGTAATTTTCTACTTATTTAACAATAAACCGACGAATCGGGTGTCCCTATGTACCGCCAGTGGAAATTACCACAAAATCTCACATTGCCCCATGTATGGGGGTAAATTGAATTGAGATTCATATTTGAATTCCTTCCATCAACACCTTATAACGATACCCCAATTTACATGTGTTTCTATTTAAAAAATAAGTGAACGTGGCCAGAACTCCATGAGGGTGTGGTCAATTTTGCTCAGAAACACTGACAAGATTACGTTTTTTATCTCCTTTTTCGAATTCTGAAAACATAATTGAAAAAAGTTGATGCGTTCGAAAGTTAGAGCATAGACGCACACACACTGCCAGACAGCAATTACGAAATGATAATATACCTGGCGGTACATAATAATTCATGACATTTCAGTCTAGCTTGTTATACTAATTGTACACACTTTATTCAATTGTACGTACGAGAGTGTATGAGGCCTCTGAAAAAGGAATGCAATAAGGATCTATAGCAACCCCGAGATTTCTTACAATTATTCTAGTATTTGGTGAATTATTGTTTTACAAAAATATTTATTTTTTGCAGTTTGAGACGCCACCTGATCACCCAACAAAAATATGCGAGCTAAATAAGATTATTCTTCACAATAGTGATTTCATTCCATCAATCTGGAGAGAGAATAGAAATATTAACTTCGTGTATGCCCAATTTCCAGGACAAAGTAAAGGGCTGCCAAAGGATTTTGTAATTTTCCTTGCAATAACTGAAGGAGAAAGGTGTTCCTTTGTCATGCAAAAGTATTTTACGAGATTTAACCCTTGTGCGCGGATAATTAGTCAGTATTGCAGTTCTTTTAAATGCTCGGACGAAAATTCAATCTGGTCCACAATTGTAGTTAAAACAATTTACGATCAATACTCAAAAAGGGAGTACATGCAAAGTTTCTTAAAGAATAGGCCCGATAAAAATATGGATTCCAAAATATTCTACCCGATTCGACCAATAAATTTTCCGAAGCCATTATTTCCAGTTCCAACAATTGACCCTGCAATTCTAACTTTCTTGCAGAATTCGAGAAACGATCCCTATTCGAATATACATATACCAGAATATTTCAAACCAAATCCTTCAGGAAAAGGAGTTACATATAATGAAATTCAACCAATGACCTATCCGAAGGGTGTGTTTGTATTCATGTTCATCTTTTTTATATGCGGGTGAGATGTTTGTTTATACTTTATACATACGTTTATGCGTTTATGCTCTGTCTTTCACTTAAAAATCTTTCGTCGTAAAAATTAGTAGCTTCGGTTAACAGTCACAGTTTTAGAGATATTGAGTCCTTGTGGCATCATTCATGATAATCTAGTAAAGAATATTATTTTACTTTTAGGTGCTCTAAGTTTGTTGGATTTCTACAAAGATTTCCAAGACGATTAGCAGAAATAGCAAATGGTGAACCACAGGAAGACCTTCGTCAACTTGATCCTACTATTAACGGAAGTTCAAACAGAACTGAAACTACAAATTGCATCTCTCCAACTAGAACAGCAATGAACACCGTCAACATTCCAAACATAATCCATGTAATTATTCCAATTTCATTGAGTGACATTGAAATAGGTTCCGACGTTGTGGAACATACTGAAAATCCTCCTCCACTTTATGAGGATTGCATTGACACACTACCACCATCATATCAAGAAGCTGTCTCTTTAATTAAAGCTCAAGAGACTTAACGTTTCCAATTTTATTTACTTGTTTAATTAGTTTATTGACGTATGTATGCATAATTTTACACAATTAAACTGAGAGTAGACATTCAAAACGGACTACAAAAATATTTTAGAATTGGGGTTCAGTGAAATGGTTAGTATATCTCCTTCAATTGAATACAAAGTTGATACAAGTCCTAACCGTAACACTGAAAACTAATCCTAATGTCAATTTACATACATATTTATTACCTCATTCATTGTTGTTCGTCTACTAAGTAGTATGTGCCTAAAATAATCACTTTATGAAATATTTATAGTAGAGCAATGCCCTCCGTGAATAAACTGTTCGCTCACATCGTTTATTTAAACCTCAATTGCAATATACCATGTACATAACCTGTTTTATTTTTACATACACTTTAAGGCATAAAATAAAAATGTAATAGGAAAAGAAATTCCGCACCATGATTCATTTGGATACCTAGATCTTAATATTATTATTGAGTATTATTCCTAGGTGCTATTACTACAAAACTAAATCCTATGTTTGCAGTAGTAAATAATGTAATAATTTATTTTACTGTCAAATTTAAATTTATTTCGAAACTAAAGTACCCACAACTGCTAACTGTGTATGATGAAATGTAGCAATGTGCATTTATTAAATAGTACTAGTTTAGTAAGATAGCAACCCTTTCCTTCTTATTTTTACTGGTTGTAGGAATATAACGCAGTAAGCGCAGTTCTCTAAACTATTTAGGTGCTGAAAAAATCAATATTACATATATCACAGCCAACAGCCGTTATGTAACACAATAGGAATAATGCAAGAGAACTGGGAAAGCGTAAGAGCTAGTGAAAGTGAGAACTAAAAGTAGTGAGGAATAAACAATCAAAGTAAGCATACTAACTTTCACCTAGCAATAAATGCAACAAGCCCAGGTCCAGTTCGCAATTTAGCACATACAAATGGCACATATGCACTGTAAATCACTATTTCTGGTTTTATAGGTCAGGAGCATAAGTAGGTACATATTTACCTATGTAACTACATAAAATCGGTACTATTTACTATAGTAGCTATGCATTAGGCAGAGAAAGAGAAACGACCTCACCTCGCATTAGAAGTGCAAAGTATATACCTACTAAACTTGCCCTTTCATCAGCAGTACGCAATATACAAGGGGAAAAAATAGTGAACTAATTATTTTGTATTTGACCACAGCGCATTTGATATTAATATCACTGAACAGCATACAATTGAGCACATTCTCATACATTCTACTCTAACTATGGTCCACAGTCCATATATATATATATATATACCATGCATAATAATCAGAATAGAATGATATTTAAAGATACTCTAAATGAAACTGCAATGCGGGCATGAAAATATAACACGCGTATCAAAAATGTCAACAAATAATCTCAATTCCTGGCCAACCTTTTATGGTTTTACGACATCTTGCACGCTACGGCATTGAAAATTAAAGAGGTTAATGGATTTAGGATTTATTTGCTCGTGGGACTCATGACCCTTCTGATGCTGTCCTTGGCAAATGTAAAATGTATTCCCTTAGTGAATGACATTGTCTTTGTTTCATTTCTGTTTCGTAATGCGTTCATAAGTACATAGTATTTAAATACGCCAGTCGTGCTGCAAGTATAGTGCAATTGTGGTCTTTGCAAAAATGAGGGATACATTGTGGTTTGCAAAAACAAAATTTGATATCAAGTTACATACGATTAGCTTAACTTACAATTAGCCATCGCCCACAAATATATTACATAGTTTTTCAAAATATCATAATATTTTACTATTCTCCTTTATAATACTTAAAGTCTAAAAATATGTTTCAAGAATTTCGCAAAGCTACAAAACTTAAATTAACCTTACCCGTTGTGTTGCTGATATGGATTGTATTTCCAATTGCTTACGCTACTGAGGCTGAGACAAATGCTACAGGTAATGCGAGTTTTTAAAATTCCATTTCCGGTCACCAGTTAATAATAAATAAATAGAAATAATTGTTTTTGCTTTAAACTCTTGGGTACTGATAATTTGAATATTATGTTAACAATAAAACCATCAATTCAGATAATAAAAATTCAAGAAAATAGTAACTTACGCTTAAAAATGTACACACTACAGTGGAATAAATATGTATATAACATATATTTTTCTATTGTACATTTTTTAACTATGTAAGTTCCATACACATTTTGAATAGATTCCATAAAATAACGTTGATTGCTAATAAACAATATTTTTATTTGGACGTAATATTATATATTTTATTTGTTAAATAAAATGAACAATTAAAGAATTTCATTGCTGTTCGGTGTGCCACTTTTTATTAGAGTCTGCTCCAGAAAAAGTCATTTGCCCCACTTTTCAATACATTGATAGTCAGAAAACGCCAAAGGTGATTGTTAACTGGGAGGAATTGTATTACAAATCACCCTATGACTATAAAGATGACGGATCAAAGTTTTCAACATATCCACTGAAAAGGTCCAAATGCAGTTTCGAATATCATGGTGAAGATGAGACCCAGATTAAGAATGTCATCTACGTGGAAGGAATATACTCTGGAGATATTATTTGGAAACCATTTGGGAGTGCTGCATCTTATTGCTCTGAGTTTGTTACTGTAAGCATTTAAGAATATCAAAATTTATATTAGGTAGTTAGATTATCTAGTGCAAGCTCTGGAGACGTATTAGTTGCCTAAAGCTTTTGTCCATGGAAAATGTCTAACACAAAGAGCCAATGGAATAGAATTTAATATAATATTGTCTTTGCAGTTTATGTTTGACACAGGTGAAAAATATGGGAAAAACGCAACAAAAATATGTGACTTCGGAAGACGAGATCTAGGGACTGAAATCTCCAGTTCCGCTTTATGGACTTATGAGGGTGGAAAAATAAGCTTTTCCAATGATTTGCCATTAAAGAGGATAACGGACCACGAGAACTTTTTTATAGTTTTTAAATTAAAGACTAAAGACCATTGCTCACTGAGAGTACAAAAATATTCTTCTTCCGTTTGTAAATATGATGTCAACCCAGATTATTACTGCAGGTCCTTCGAATGTTCGAAAGAACATAAATTGTGGAATGGGCTAAAAGCATCGAAACAAGAGAGGGTAAAATAATTATTTTTCAATCTCTACTCATTAATTAACCATTCGATAAATATTTAACTAATATTTTCTCTGTCTTGGATTAAATTTTCGTGTCGTCATACCCTATACTAAATTCAAAGGAAGAACACGCTGACCCACATTCAAAGGATCGTTTGACTATCAACAAAAGCAATTTTATTTTGATCTTTCTAGTAATGACGTTCATATCAGTGTAAGTTGATTTATATGAATTTGTTGTATTTAACACATTTCATTAAAATAGAAAAGAAACGGTTACGCAAAATTATCTGTAGATTGTGGTCATATTGCATTTATAATTTGGTAATTTGTAGCTAGAAGGGCAGGAATATTACAGGGACAAATTATAAGGACTCATAGATTTGAGTTTGGTTCGATGGGTACTTATAACCGTGTAATATTTTATTCTTCATTTGTAACTTCGACCAATTAAAGTGTCCCTAGGAAATGGAAACTAACACATTAAAAGTGTCAGGAATTTATTTTGTAAACTTAACTACGTAAATTGTTTCATAATTTGTCTCAGGCATTTAAAAAGTTATTCAAAGAAAAGAATTCATTTGCATTCTGAAAAAAAAACATCCTACCAAGATGACATAATATTTATAATTCGTATTCCAAGTTAAATCTGTAAAATGTTCTCTATTTTTTGTAAATAGTTCAATCTCTTAAATTGAAAAATATATTTTTTCAAAGAAATCCAATTTAACTTGAAATTCCATTATCTTACTTTTGCCATCTCTTAAATAAAAAATAAATTCATACTTAACTTGCTCAAATAGACAGTTGCTATTTTGTTTCGTAGATCACTACTCCTTTGTTCTGTAATAACGAGTCCAAATAAGAAGGATATTCCAACACTCTATACGATCAGAGGTACCCATCTGATAAATTCTAGCCAAAGGGAGAATGCTATTGTGAATGGTCAAAATACTTTAACCGATATTCAGGTATGGATGGATATTAATAATTACATCTTATCCTTACATATAAAGAATTATTCAAAACACTTTGCAACTTATTCGAAATTTTAGTTCAGTAAATTAAATGAAATACAATACATTCCTATTGGCGGCAAGATAATTAATTTTCTGTCAAAATCAGTATACGAAGGAATTGAATTTAACTTTGATTCGTTTCAGAGGAATTCGTGTTTGCCTGCCACCTCTACCGATATTTTCACTCTATCACAGCATTGCTATGGTCCACATAATATTTCAAGGGAAATTGCAAATTCTGGTCGAAGAAATGACCAATTTGCAACAGCAACTCCATATGGGACCATGGGAGCTTTAAGTCAAACTATACTTTCTGAACGAATAAATACTAGTAGGACTAATGCATTTGACGCTAATGCAATTGTTTCCGAGGGCAATTTTGTTAGCCCAAATTGCTCAAAGGGGAATACTTTTGAAAGTATTGGAGAAACTAAACTTCCCTCACCACCACCGTATGATAAATGTGTTCTCAGATTACCAACATATTTGGAAGCCGTTCAGTCTCAGTCCATGTCAAGGTCAAGACCTAATTAGTTCCAATCAGACACGGAAAATTACAGCTACAGAAATAAAATATGCATAAATATGGTTTATTTTTCACATTTTCACTCCCAATAAAGTCTTTTTAATTGTTAATTCCTAATATTTTATTTCAACATGTTTTCAAATAAACTCGCGCTGAGTGCAATGAATCTACAATCTAAAGAATATTTAGTATTTTGATCTTTTCAGTGAAAAACGGATAGATATTCACCATAGCCTAAGGCACCAAAACAACTGACATGCTTTGACACTTGATATGCTGATATGCCAAACCCAATGCGTCTTGGATTGGGCTGGAATTTCGTAGCTTTCATTGGAGTGGGATTGGGTAGTATAATATTGAATATATGCCCTACCAATGATATCAAGGTCAAAATTACCCATAAAATTCACTGCGCAAACTGAACAAAATATTTTGACGACTAATGCCAATAGACAACGAAAAGGAACGGGAAAGTCGGACGCCTTTCTAAAAAGGCCACCCCTTGCAGAAAGACCACAACTGCAAATATGGCCAGGAGAATTGCAATCCAAGATGATCTCTGGAATGGTTGAAGGTAGACCTGAAATGAAAGGCTTTCGTCCTCGAGGACAACGCAAGACAGGAAATTGTATTTGTGGGCATCCATGACAATAATTGCAGATTGAAAGTTTTCGTAAGCTTCTAAATCGTATCTCATTCCAAAACTCTTTCCGTGGGAATTCTTTCGACTGCTCCAACAATACATTCTCTAATTCAAAGTGAGGTTATAAAAATTGTGTAGAAGGACGGAGAAAAGTATGGATTCCATTGTAAAAGAGTTTTTAAAAGCCGGGAGAAAATATTCTTTTGAGGAGTCTGTGTCGCCACATATCTTGTCACTCAACCAATAGCTAAACCAGGAGATCTCTAGTTGAACCTGTCTCCCATTCTCTCGGTCGTATTCGGCTGTGTTTTCCCAAAATAGCCAAATTTTTTATTGCAACTTTGACAGGTAAAATAGACATCTTCCTCAGATTCTACCAACGACAGTGCAAAGAACAAGTACCTCAAGTCATAGCTTTCCCTTATAGCATCCTTCTTCTCCTTCAGAATTTCTAAACTATGATTCCACATCAGCAGATATATACTTTCCCCGAATATATCTTTTCATAGATATTCACATTTACCAACATTTTAGTTGCTAAGATTGCCACTTTATCCTTTGGATTGAAATCCGTAGAGATGTGAGCAGTACAACGATGAGTTCTATCTCTGGATGCAGCGGGGGAATCCCTCCTTGCAGATAGTATTTATCAAGAATGTAGTCCTTGTGTGAAATTACTTTAGAAATTGTTTTCTTATTGTGTCCATTGTCTCCACAGGGCATATGGAACAGTAATATGGGCCATTTCGTTAATCACCGTTAATGTTGCTGTGTTAATATCTTGATCCACACTGTCGTTGTATAATATAAAATTGTTATAGCAATCGCTTTCAGTCGACATAATCCTTTGCAATTTTGTTTCTCTCGCCTCCCCAATAGAATTCCAGCAGAACAACACAAATAAAAATGTCAACAGAGCCATTATATCTGTACTATTCAGTAATTAATTATAAACGATACGATTTTAATTTTCTCATTTTGCAGCTTCTATTTAACAACAACAATAATCAAACACGAATGTTGATTTTAAAATAAAACTGCATTATTAATAAATCGATACTTAATTACTCTATTTCAACAATTGGAAGCCAAATTCATATTGCATATTGCAGCTCTCTTTAATATTTACTTTCACCAATTTATGTTTATGGTAAAGAATATTTAATATGCACTGAACTTAAAGTTTAGATTTTTTAAATTAAATCCGACACAAGCTTATATAGCTACTTTCATACGAAAGATCTAAACTAATTAAAACACTAGTTAAATCAACAAAATATTAAGTCACCAATATTAGCCTGATTTCCTCTATGTATATTAAATCACTACACTACACTACAATACATCGGCAGAAGCAGCTACACCTAAAAGATAAGATAAATAAAAACTGGTTATAAGATCAGGGTCAGGACGTAGGTGGCTAAAATCGACGGATACATTGCGTCATAGTAATAGTATGTAGAAGCTATAAAGTATGTATATTTATTATTTTAACATTCACCTTGCCGATGGAGCCGGTACAATTACTAATACGAACTACTAGGAATATTCTCTTCTGTCAGTGTCTTGGACGAGCACAAAACACGGGCTAAATATAAATAAGCACCGAAATTACCCGTATAACCCCGGGGGTATATTTACATCCAATATTTGGCTACATAGATATGTTGAGTGTCGATATGCTACTACTACATATTAAAATTATATAACAAGCATGTACCTATTAGAAAATATCTTGGATTCTAAAATATCGATGTTAAATCAAAAAAATATTGTTTAAGACCAGTGAAGTATTTTGTACAGCAAATTGGCACAATATAATTTATGTCCCTCCTTTCAACATACCGTTACCTGTTAAGATCCACAGAAAATAACCTTATACTGCTCTAGGCACTGCATTATATTAGTAGTAAGTATGGTTGGTTTTGGAATCTACAATCTACACTGTACTAAACTTATTATCATCTTCCTTGCACCTTGAACATTGCAGTGGCATAACTTGGCGTAAACTAAAGTATAAACAGGTTTCGGAATATCTACAAATATTCTATTCTTCAACCTGTTTTTTTATAAATGAATTACTTGGGACAAACTTGCCAAATTATTACCTCAAAAATGTTTCTAATCATAAACAGGACATTTCTGATTTGGGTGATATTCGCAATATTATTCACTGCAGGAGCAACACCAGGTTTGCTAGTGCAAATTTGTTATCGCTATATTTATATTCTTATATTCATCATCCTGTTTATATATTATTTTTATTAGGTCTTATACAGATAATAGCGTGAAGTATTATTTGGTATATAGAATTTACAACATGTCACGTAATGTGTCCAAACATTCAAGCTGTTGGCAACTGGCGGCTTTCACTGGAGGGACCCGCTATGGAAAAATATTATTACAAACCACCAGCTAGCAAGAATTCTTCCGTTCCATATTATAGCAATTGCTGGTTTGAAAGTGATGGAGAACAAAAACTTAGCGGCATTAATGTGACAGGGATATATGCTGGCAAAACTAAGTTGCATGAATATTGTTCTAACCAAACTAGGGTAAGTTGTTCGCTCCATTAAAAAAAAATTGCAGGTTACCTAAAATTGCTGATACACTCTAATTACTGTGAGGATTTTGATTTTGTCTACCAGGAAAGCATTGACCATGAACGATTGCGTTTGCGTTAATACGCTTACACTGTTTTCGAATTTGTTTTGCGCATTAAATAATAAAATATCGTCACTTTAATTCCCAGTTGCCCATTAAACCATTTGCATTTGCATTTATTTTATATGTTCTACTATATATGAAAATGCTTTGCCACAAGGCAACAAGAAATATGTGTGTTTTTAGGAATATTTAGGAATAATGAAATTTTTCTTTAAAAAAAATGTCTTAACTACATTAGTCATTGAAGAAGAATTGGTTGTAAGTGCGACGGGGAATTAGGGTGACGGTGACGATGATGCATTATGAACGTTTTACATCTAAAATCGGTTTATAGTCTGCAACTTAAATGTAAACATCGTCAGTAATGAAAGGTTGATTTATATTATTCTACAGTACAAGACTTCATTAACTAGAACACATTGGGATCCAAAAAAGCTCTGTGAATTCCCTAGATGGCAAATAGGCCGCCATGAGATTCCTCCATTCTCTCTTTGGAGTAGGGGAGAAAGAAACCTAAGTTTTAAATACGACCTTTACGGTAATACGCTAAAGTACAAGAGATATTTCTATGTAGTTTGCTCGACTGTCAAGAATGCCACGTGCTCTTATCAACTTCAAACCTATTTCTCGGTAACGTTAGAGGATGACTGCAAAGTACACTTCTGTCGACCCTTTTATTGTGACAATGAGGATTTTGATGACGCTAAAGCACGAAAATGTCTTTCAAAATATGTATGTACATTAATAACAATTCTTTGGAATCTATTAGATGGTAAATGGTTTATCAGATAGTATTTACTACAATAACTGTACGTACTATGCTAATAGTATTTACGCCAATAGTATATAATAATATTACGTATTATGGACCAAAATCAAGAAAAAAATTAAACATGTTGTAAACTATTGTAAAATATCCCACTACATCGACATTTATAAAAATATAGACCCGGGTCAAACCGAATACTGCAAAAAACCAAAACTAAAATATGCATTTGGAGATTTAAAGCGTTTGAATTTTATTTTGAAGATAATTTGCCATTTCAATGGTTTAAAAACCACCAACTATAATATATTGTACTTTTGCTCGTTTATTGTGGACTGATTTATTTATTAAATCGCACTGATTTATTACAATTTTCTTTTCTAAGTAGGTATGCATCTTCCTAACGTACTATAAAGTTATTTTAGGAAAATCTAGCAAGCCTGTGGTGGAACAGTAAGAATATTATTTTTTAATAAACAGCAGGCTTCTCGGGGTATGGATCCGTCAGGAAATGATAAACAAGTTTTTCGGAGAATTAATCTGGCAGAAAAATATGAACCAAAGACACAGCCCAAAAATTGGACCTTAATACTCCATCATGTAGCGGGGGTATTTGTCGCAGGCCTTTTTTTTGTAAGGTAAGAAAATGTGTACATCCTTATATAATTGCTTAAAAGCCTATAACAATTTCACTGGCAATTAAAATGAAATAAATATCCCATGGTTTTTATAGGCTTATTATACTATCTGTAGTAGAACAATCAATATTTAATAAGTTACCTAATGAATCTTTGTTTTTTTTAGCTTATCGTACATCTGCTTCAAATTAAAACGTAAAGCTCGTTCACCTGCCCCGGTTTTCAATAGCCATACCTCACCTGAGGGCCCTGCTCATCATCTAAATTCAGCTACAGATATTGGACAGCTTATCAGTGGCATTGGGGTAAAAATTTCATTTTAGTTTTAGGATTTTATACAAGTTTATTCAACTTATACAGGGCAGTTTTTGAAAACTGACATTTTGAGATATTTTGAGTAACACGTATGTGTATTATGGTATTTAAAAAAAGTTTTCTTTTCTCAGAACTTTCCAATTAATTTTAGTGAATTGAATGTGAGTAACTGCCTATAGTTGCATACTGCAATGTAATGGGTTAATTAATTTTATTTTCTTCATTCGGGAATTATAATTAAATACACTAATTTACCAGTATTCATTGCAGAGAAATCCACCACGGAATACAGATACTATTGAAAATATCGCAGTTAATCCCATACGTGGTTATATTATAGCTTTCAATAATGAATTTACCGTCGCCAATAATTCAGAAATTCGAAAAGAAAATGAACATCCTCCACCCTATAACGAGTGCGTTGAAAAATTACCAACATATGAAGAAGCTATTAATATTAGCGTTTGATTCAAGATTTCCTAACATGAATTCTGATCTTCATTCTGCCATTAATGATGAATATGTTGTTGCATTAGCTGTACGTAAATATTTGTATATCCTACTGAGATTACGAAATAGGGATTAAGCAAACGATAATATCTTTCGTACTTCAGTAAGCCAATGGACACAAAAAGTTCATGTTTATGTCGAAAGCTATCATTGAATGAATATTTCTATTGTCACTAATTAGCTAATTATACATCGCTAATTAATTTTTACGCTAACCCTAATTTAAGTATTTAATTGTAATGTCTACCCCTTAAAATTGGCTGAAAAAATTTAAAACATTTCTGATATTCTTATAATATCAATATTTCTACCAGCATAATTGGATGTCATTTTCGTAAGTATATTATAATTTATTTTCATTGTTTCTATATTGTATATTCGCTTCACAGCGCAAATGTTGATTTCAAAAAAATTTCTTTTAGTAATAAATACTTTTATTTATTGTTTACATTGTTACTACCATGATACACGATAGAAAGTAATTTACTCAATTCCTTAAACTAAGTCCCGTTTTTCTATGGAATGGCAGTAAGTAACGATTTTTAGCTTATTATGTCTTTTAGTACATCTTACACGTGGAAGATTTTTCGGGTGTCCCTTCCTCATTCCATATAAAATCGTGTTTCGGTCTTTTTGCATTATAGATATAAGGAATACATATGTAGCAGGTGACGATTTATTTATAGATAATGATGCCTTACTCAAAATTGATATCTGTAACAATGACATAGTAAATAGCCATTAATGACTGCTCTGTTTTCTGATTTGCGACTCCATTTAGAAGATATAAGTATCCAATAAAGGTCTGTGAATTTTTTAGAAGAAAAATACGTCATAATATGATGTACCAATCCCCACTATGGAGTGTTGAAGGCGAATTGAGATGAAAACATACCGTAAGAAAGGTTGACTAATTATACAGAACCTTTTTGTTGTTTTTACGACATTTTACGAGCTTATTTATTAATCAAATTAGGATGTAAATAATTACAATTAGAAATAGTTACAGCAAAATTGCATTTTATTCAACTTAACGAACTGATGTAAAGGAAACAATTGTGACAATTATTGTTAACCCACTGAAAAGTAGGAGGCAAACTCTATCAAGCACCATTGCAGCAGATGTCCATTCTTGTCTTGTCGAGTGATTCTTCACATTGTTTGCCGTTATTCCAAATTCTTTTTCGTTGTCATTTGGTAGATTATTAGGGCTTGTCCCCAATCTAGAATCTGAAGTATTCGTTTGGTGATGTGGTTGTTCTTGAAAATTATTTTGATGCATTTCATGTTCATCAACTTTATTTGGGTCATCTTTGGGAAGAGTTATCAATAAATAAGGAGGAAGAAAATCTAGAAAAATTACTCTGAGCCATTTTGGTATATTTTCCACTTTGTGCTTTGGCTGCTTACTCAAATTGAAAACGGTAATGGATGCTAGGACCGAGGCAAATACTATGCACATTAGACATGTCATGTATTTAGTAATTAAAGGTGCAGATCCTTTCGTAGTAGGCGGAAATGAACATGTGTTGAGAAAATACAAAAGAGCAATTAATGTTACAGGACCAAATATTAATTTGGCTGAGGAATCAGGAGGAATTAGGAAAGATAGAAGGGCCATTGATGAAATAAATATGACAGGAATGATCAAGCCATAAATATATTGTTGTGGACGACGCTTAATGTGCAAAGTAAACGTTACGTCTACAAAAGGGTCCGGGCAACAGGGATAGTGCTCCACACTCCGTTTTGCAGGAAAGCCTAAAATAAACGATTTACCAATAAAATTACTACTACACAAATCCAGATCAAAAAAGGAATGCAATTTTGTTGAGTAAATAAATGTTACTATCATAAATTATGTAGCTTTTGATTTAATATCCTTTGGGTATTGCTTTGGTAATTAAAAGTAACTCAAAATTCTTAAGCCCTTATGCCTCATTGTAGCAATTATTGAATAATTTGAGCCGAAAGCTAAAATTAAGTGGTAAATTGGATAGTCTCACCTAAAACTTCCCACTCCCCATTTCCGTTGATACTGCTAGTGTCCCCTTCATCGTTACGCAATTCCAAATCCAAAAGAGAAATGGGGTACGTCCAACTACCAAACTTAATATCACATTTTTGTTCATCGAAAGGAAACCAGGACAAATCCATTTTGCAAACTCCCTTAAAAATCCCCGGAGGAACATAGATACAGCTTCCATCATTTTGCACTATTACACTTGTAGAATATGTTGCGTCAAATCCTTCGTCTCCACTATTGTAGAATAATATATCCGGTTTCCAAATTCGGTGAGGCGGAATTCGCAGATTTGAAACATTTCCAAATTCACTACTATTCCAAATCATGTTTGTATCGTGCCATTCTATATGAAGCCATGAATTTGTAATAAGAATTTGATTCGATATGTCTACGTCTATTATTTCCTTGAGTATTATTCCAAATTTCACAACTGTTGGATACGATTGATTTGTGATAGGACGTTCTATAATGTTGTACTTATCCAATAAATGGTGCAAAAGACGTTTCTCATTTGGACCTCCAAAGGCATAATTTAGTAGAACAATAAATAGCAGCAGCAGAATTTCATACAGTTTTTCTGTCCTGGACATTTTTTGTGGTTTTTTAATAATATAATTGTATTCGTATAGGTATTTGCACAGTAGTTTTAAGATCTATATGAAATATTACGTGTTTAGTATTTTTGCTAGCCGGAGGAACGTATAGGTACCGTGAAAGCAGATTATGAATAATATTTATATTTATATGGTGCTTATGATAACCATCTGAAAGTATCTGCCAAGGCAAGGAAGTTTGACCTTCTTTGATGTCATTGTGTTTCTACTTGTTTAGATTAACAGATTACACCAACACTTAAATAGTTACATTATGACATTTGGAGATTGGGTCTAAGTAGTTGGATAGGCTGGATTAGTGTAAATACAGTACATTTCATCCACAAGGAAAGCTCAGGACCGTAATAAACACATCACCTATAGTGCAATTCCTTATATTATGTGCGTGCGTTGTAATTTTACAATAGTGCACCAAACATGCTGTCTAAAAATTGTTCTGTGAGTATGTATACTAGTAGAGGAATTGCTTTAATCCGGAATCCTTATACGGGGATTATTGTAGTGTATATAGTGTATAGGTAGTTTACGATATTTGGAACTGGAACAGAAATAAAAAATAAAAGATAATAGCTTTGTATATTTATAATACATGTAATTGCGTTTGGTACGTAAGTCCGTATGTATAGTATATTTATAGCTATAGTACTTTATACTATTTGTAGTAGGTATATGTTTCACAGAACATGTAATATATATGGGAATATTAAATAGATCCGTCCGCTAATTGAGCCAATTGTACCAATTAAGGTTAGCAAATTATATTATGGCTGGCATTTCAGCCAAAGGATGATCTCATATTGCTAGAAGTAAAGTGCAGAGGGGTTTGCATAGCTCTAATATTCTGATATATGATTTTAAGCTACATAGGCCTAATTATGTATAACTGCAACGATCATCAGGCTTAAACTATAACCCAACAAACAAAGAATAATTAAAAAAACTCCACAAATGCATTAATACATTTGCCAAACGGTAATAGGACAAAATCTATTGAGAGACAAAATCTAGCATTGACAAAATCTAAGATGCGACAAAATCTATGCAAATA
>JAQFYC010001065.1:0-40344 GCA_034694165.1 Tomocerus mixtus | reverse complement strand
GATAATAATCATTCAAAAATTATTTGCTTACTTTGCTTCATACTTTTCGCTACAAAAACTTTAACTGTACACTAATACGGACTAATAACTAACTAATAAGTCCTGTAGGTAAGTTAGTATACATACTTTTTATTCTAAATATAGCATATACCAATATATGTACATAGTTCAAGATAAATTAGTACATAGTACATCGTTTGTAACAAAGATACAATTCTCTGTAAAAAGTTTACAAAACACATTTTTTCCATTGCTTGTAATAATATTGCTATTTCATGCCTACTTAAAGCAATTAGCAAGTTAAGCCCAAATATGTTTGTATGCAATATTAGCCTTTATTTAACAGAGAACCTATTAATTAGTCTTTTTCGTCTACAATTATGCTACTGTTGGTTGGTGTGTTATTTATGTCCATGAAACTTAAGCTGTACATATATATTCATCCTATAATGTTTCTGGTATTTTATTATTATTACTTAGGTATGCACATAAAATTACCAACAAAGAAGTGAAAATGAATAGATTAATATTAGTAGAAGTAACAGATTTTGCTAAATAATTAATAATTAATTAATATATTATGGAAATACTAGATTCTTGTGTGAAAAATCCTAGATATTTATTACTGCAAATGCAACTATGTACAACTAAATATAATCAATCCAAAGGATATATTCAGTCATTTCCATCTTTATCCATTCTTTTGCTTACTGCTACTATTGTCATCTTTTACATATAATTGATACATGCAAATATATATATGTAAGTAAGTAAATGTAACTGCTTAATTGCCTATGCAATTAGGTTTATGTACGTAGTACGAAGGTCAAAGGTAGGAATTTATTTATTCTATGCTAAAGGCCGCATTTCATGTAAGAAGGAATGTTCAATAATTTTAATAGTATTTATGCGCTCCTGCATACATATAAGATGCATGTAAATTACTCAGATTATCAGAGATATCTATATATATACTTCCGGTTCCAATTTCATTGTTCCACTCCAGGGTTTCAAAGATTTACCAAAAATCTCTGAAAAAGAAATTACAGTAAAGTCAAGATTACCTGGGCCCACATGTAATAAAGAAGCTTTCTAAGCTAAAGCTATAGATCTTCTAACAAAATACTTAAGCTATACCTCTTATCTACAAATTAACTAAGCTAGTCTAAAAGCCTATAACTAATAGGTACTATTTAGGTTCATAGCATTAGCATACTATATGTAAATATACGTAACTAAATGACGATTCTTGTTGCATAATATATGAAACTGATAAAATGCAGGGAGGCACGTGGGATTGGGATGCGAAGTGATCTTCTCTGTGATGTGTATGTATTATTTGGCTTGGGATTTGGGATCGAGATTTTATTTGACTCCCTGTGTCTCTACTCTTCTGTAAACTCTCTGTCCTATCATCCAATAACCTCATTAGTATTTATTAGTGTCTACTCAACTATAGTATAGCTAAACCACGAACGACGAATATATTGTATTATATATTTCTACCTCTGTTATGTTATGTAGCTTCGTCGCTTACTAATCCTCGAATCCACTTGTTTGTGTCGTTGTATTCAAGTGCGATCACCAATTCACTCGCCCTCTCAGTTCTTCAGCATCAGCAAATTGAGCTCTGCAATTTTACAAGCAGCCAAACGAAAGAGAAGAGAATAACATCACATCACAACAACACGATCATAAAAAAGCTCCACGTTCACCTTCAAACAGAGAAGAGAAGCCCTAACCAACTTGGAGCAGAGCAGAACAGATCGCAGATCGCACACACGGAACAACAACCCAGCTAGCACGTTTTGTCCATATTGTAGCAAGAAAACAGATTTTGAGGAGATTTTTTGGAAAAATTGTCGGAGTCAAGAGATTTTTGCAATGGCAGACAAGACAGCAGATACCAGACCTGACGAGTCCCATTTCGACGAATACGAACATTACAACTATGACCAAGAAAAGTACTTAAAAGCTGGACAAAGTGGTAAGCAAAGAACAAAGAAGGAGGCTGCTGAGCACACTAATCATTTTGATCCCAGTGGACATTCTCGTAAAATTACGACCAAAATGGAAAATACTGAAAAAAATCAAAAGGCCAAGACTGGAACTTCGCCACCATCAAAAAGCCAAACTAGTAACAATGAAGCTAACGAAGAACAACAATAATTTACAACAATTACTGCCTTACGTTCAACTCAACATCAAATCCAACCAAAAAAACTATTTTGGGAGATCCTGTTTCATTGAAGACTCTAGCTCACCTAAAATCTAAAATTACTACAAAACAAATGTCCACCATGTCGTATTGCATTTTTACTTTCCATTATAATATTTCCCTTGTTTCCAATTCGAGTTATTTTCCAAGAATTTCTTCCATTTACTTTACTACCATCTTCATCTCCATTGTTGATTGTCTGTCGATCCAGCGGACAAAAATGAATTTACCTGCACTAAATACAATTCCATCCATAGACAAGGTATTTTTTAATTTTTAATAATTTTTAACGAAATTATTATTTTTTGGGATTTTATAATTACTCTGTGTTATTTACTACGACTTAATGTTTGTGTATATCTGTGAAGCTGCGTGTGACCTTGCTCTTTGTTTGCCTTTTTCCAGCTGCTTCCGGGTCTTGTGCTATTGCTGATTGCTGCCAACATCAAATCAACCAATACTATTACAAAATGTGTCACTCCAGAATTGATTAATTAATTTACTCCATCTACATCTCTACACCTTCGTTGCGGAATTTTGGAATCACTGCCAATGCCAACTGCGGTTCGTCACTTCAATATTCTACAGACTGTAACTTAGCCAAATACGCATACACACAGTAAACAGTCGGATCATGTGACAAACTATTAATTATATACATAATTAAATCTTTTATATATAATTCATTATTAGTTGAAAGGCAATAGGGCAATAGCTAACAAATTATCACCCTAAGAACTTATGTTATGGACTCTAGACCAACCTTTTCTACATTAGATTTAATTCGCCTTTTCCTTTGAATATTAATATTATAACTATGCTGCTAATGTACTACATATCTAATGAATTAATGAACTAGTAACTTAATACCGTTGTACACCAGTTTCCTTCTTTGTTTAGTACTTTCGTTTACTGTTTGTGATTAATTATAGAGTAAGAAAATATATAATATTGATTTATTTGTTTGATAGATAGTATTTCCTTGCTTAACTATATTCACTGTGCTTACAATTTATTTACTAGCTACCACAACAGTTTTGTAAATGTAAACTCAACTAGGCCTAGATTAAGTGCATTCTACTCTACTTTTTCTTTCTGTTTAATTATAAGATTAATTATGTTTAATTATTAAGCATTATTGAACCGAAGAATACATCATATCATTGTGTTTTTAACTTGATCTTTTTTTGACTTTCGTCAATTTAAGTTAAGTTATTCTTTAACGTTGGCAGCTTTAGTGGTAAATTAAGTATATACTCTTGGCTGATAATTTTTCCCAGTAGATTAGATATGCTATTAACATATACTTTATATATATTGCCTTGACACGCTCAAAACTTGATTTTCAATGTTTCTTGTAAGATTTATCAATAAGAGTTTTTGGGAGTGATAATTCTGATAATTATTAAATGAAGTAATTCATGTGATGCCATAGGTAGTCATCGAATACTGAAGTAATCCTAGCTTATACCATGTACCTACGTACTGAAAAGCTCAATCGGCCTATTTTTATCTGCTCATTGGCAAAAATTAAATGTAAAAGTTATTTGTTCTAAATTAAAATCATGATAACATTAATTATTATTAATTGTAGATAATAGATAATATTATGCTAATTATAATGAACATAATATTGTTGTCTAGCTAGTGAATTGAGTATTGAGTGCATGTTTGTTGTGAAAATAATGATAATGATCCAATAAAAATGACAATAATTTACAATTCGAGTGTTTGCAAATAAGTTCTATGTGAAATGTGAAGTAGTACATGTAGATACTTATTATGGAGATAGTTTTATAAATAATATGAAGAGAATAGACATTTAGTTATCTAACTAGAATACAACCAATTATTAGTAGTCATCAATCATTTTGCTTAGGTAGATATTTTTAGACATTCATGATTCATATTATGTGCTGACTGAGAACTATAAAGGTCATTACATTAATAATTTAATACATCATTGTCCATTGTATGAAATGATGTCGCGTTTCGCATTCGCATAACAGCAGCCTTTCTTCTCAATTACTTTAGTGTATTTATGTGTCGAATTATTCACTTCACTCAAACTCAAAACTTAATTTTAAGCAAATAACACTATCAATGCTCACGGTAGTACCATACCAGTAAACAACCATTTATACGCCTACGTCAGTCTTTATACGATGGAATTAATGGAAATCCCATGCATTGAAATGTATGTGGTATTGTGACTTTATTACAATTTGTTTCTGTATAAATGACCGCATTTATAGAGAATCCGTAGTGGTTCATGGCATGGTACTTGAAACTTTTGAGGCGAAAGTACAGACTGAATTAAATTAAGTAATAGAATAATAACAATAACTAAATGGTATTTTATTAGGAGTTGGTTAGGTTTAAGGTAGGTATTATTATATGGATAATAATATTTTGTCGAACATGCTTTTTATCTAAATTGAACGAAACTCGGATCAACAACCTGTAACCAACAGTACTATGCTGTGCTGAGGATTAGGGAATGTCTACAAGATTAGATATATTAGTAGGTAGAAGTGCTACAACTGCTACACCATATTCTTGTCTTTAGTAGTGAAATTCTAAATTAATTCAATATATGTACGCACAATCATTATTTCTGGTACTAAAATGTTTTGCATTGAATTAAACGCACACCTGTATTCATAACAGAAGTCAATTTTAGGACTCGGCATGCATTATTAGATGTAAATGAGAATTGATTAGGTGAACTTGTGAGCATATAGCAGAGCATGGTGTATTAAGTATTGTATAAATGTGTAAGTAATGTGTATGCGTATAAAGCCAAAAATAGAGTCAAATATTTGTTTTAATGATCTTCTTTGTATAGCTTATAGAAAATGATTTCACAGGTTCACATAATATGCATTTTTAAACGATTACAATTACAGGTAAATAGTTTATTATTATTAAATTATTTGTTTTGTGATTTATGCTGTGTAGGTTTTGTGTATAATATATAGTGTAGATATTGTAAAAAGTATTTGTCATTCACCCATTGTCTGGTAGTCATGTCATAGTCTTATGCTAGATTTTGTTGGTAAGAAGAAATTTCTCAACAAGAGCAAGGAATTCGTCAGCGAATCGTAAATGTAGATTATGTTTGGCTTTAGGCATCACGTAGAGTCTGCAAAAGAGATTAAAAGTATTTGTAAAGGCAATATAATAAAATAGTGGCATTTAGGGGTTTACTTAACAGTAGCCCAAAGCAGAAGGAAAGATGCCCTTACGTTGAGTTTTTGATATACTTGGCCATGAACTCAGCGTGCTCGACTCCCAAGACTGGATCTTCTTCACCATGGATCAATAAAGCTGGACATTTGATGTTAGGGAGCCCTTCCTTAAACCCAGAGCTTTCTCCTTTGTGGTAGAATTCTTCAACATTATCAGCCCAATCTTTCAAGAGTTTCAATAAATATTCTTCGCCATACATGGCCAGCATGGGTGCCTTCATTTTTTCAGACCACATATCCAGGTTTCCCATCACTGTAGAAAAATATAAGTACATTTTTATGATTTTGGATATACAATTACAAGCTAATATTTAAAGATAAAGTTAAGTAATACAACTTTGAAATACTTACTTCGACTAAACATGACAGCCCTTTCATCGGCATAGGCATGAGCTCCCCAAGTGACAAGGTGTTGTACCCTGTCTGGAAAATCAGCTGCTAAGTAGCCTCCTGTCACTCCTCCGTTACTCCAGCCTTCATAATCCACATAGATTATTAGATTAGGTTTATGTATATAATAAGATTAGGTTTAAACAATATAACTTACCCAATATGGAGAATTTGTCATAGCCCAATTTCTATAAGGTACAACATAATTATATATTTATGTTATTGATTGAAAAATAATTTACATGAAGTTCCTCATTTCATTATGTGAAATTGTAAAATGAATTTTGAAAACTTACATCCATGAGTTTTACAACTAAATGGGCGTCTCTTCTGTAAAATTCGCCTGAGAAATCTCTGTTAGGAGGTCTGCTTAGTCCATAACCTTTACAAAAAAAGAAAGCTCGTGTATAACGTACAATTAGCAAAGATTTAGTGTTATTAGCGCGTTCAATCATTCCAATGAACATGTGGAAATAGTTACCTGGTGGATCCCATGAAACGATTGTAAACTTTTCTTTATTCATTTTCTTAAACAGGATTCCATAGTCAACTTGAATGCAGCCTGCTCATAAGAATGTGGTTAGTGATCTAACTACTGGCATCTTACTACTTATTATAAAAATAATATGAGTTTTATTTACCAATAATTCCAGGAAGGCAGAGCACTGTGTGTGATCCATTTCCAGCTTTATCCCAGTTAAGTTTTATGCCATCAACTTCGATTTTCTCTCTGGATTTTCCTAAATTACTCAAGTCATCTTCGTAGTTAGTGGCAGGGGCTGGGGCAGGAGCCACTTTAGAATAGGATGCTGTTGTTGTAGATGCGACACTGCTTTTCAGCCTTGCTTGCAGTTGGACGACATTTTTGATCCCCTTATGGGGATCCAACACTGCATTGTTTCTCAAAAAACTGAAAACCTGTCTTGCTATGAGACTCATAATGTCCACTATAAAATATCTGAATTTTCGATTCCAGAGAGCTGCTTGGCACCTTTATAGGACTTCTTTCTGCAACCAAAGAAAACAGACATAAGGCAAAATTTTCCTACTTTTTCCAACATATTACATATTTTTATTTTTATCATGCCCACACTCACAAAGTTTATTTCGGTAACCTTAAGCTAACCATACAATTTATACAGTATACATCGCTACCTGCTGGTTAATGTGGTTAACAGAAGTGCGTAACTGCGTATAGTTTACAATTAGTACATACACATAAGTCATACACACGCTTGGGAATAAAATGAATGAACTGTAGAATGTAGTAGAACAGAACAGACGGATACTGTGTAAAATGTTGCAAAAAGGATAAAACTAGTAAATTGGGTCGCGTTTAATTTCGTTATGTTCTTTGTAATTAAGATAATTACTTATTTCGGTTCCTCATGGAAAGTAACCATCTAAGGTGTAAGAATCGAATTGGAAAACCCGAAATTCCATAAAACTGGACTACTACTTACGTACTACATATGTATTAACTAATAATAGGGATAATAGGTACCAAAATTCTAACTGCAGTGATGATATTATGAAGTACGAATATTATAATGATTTTGATATGGTTTATATACTTTCTTAGGTAAATAGGTGGTTCCAATGCAATAATACTGTTTCTTACTATTTAGGTGCCTGTTTAACTTGCTAAATCTTTTAGGTTTCGTATAAATACAGATAGTAAACAAGGGCATTCATTGGCAACGGTACTTTACTTGACGGCACAACACGACAACCGATCAATATCACCTGTATGCTTGTGTGTGAGCCGGTTTGGGATGTCGGTAATATATACAAAACCCGGGGCCGTTGAACCCCGAATCTCCAATTGCAAAATCCTATGTGCCATCGCAAATGCTATGTAGCTAAATGAGTATCTAAGTCTCAGATTTATGAATCTCAGTCCGATGTATAATCTGTAAACTAATGATCTTATATTTATATTTTTACGTGGCATGTGCTGAAATAGCGAGTAAGCTTATATGCAAATCAGATTTGTAACAGTAATCATTACAGTGACGCTATTATAGTATGCCTCTACAGGATTCTCAAATATTGATAGCTACTACTCAATAATTCCCCACTTGCAATTGCAAATATAGGTTAGACAAAACAATATAACTGCAGCTTCTACCCCCATACGTAAATGCTACAAGCATTTCTTCGGCTAAATAATTATTCCATATCTGTCTGTAAGCTTGATATAAAAAATGCTTACACTAATTACATGTGTGAGACTTTTGATACGTAATACCTACCTATACGTAATGCTGAAGTATCTTTTAGCATATATAATTAATTAATATTTTGAACTAATAAAATATTCTAGCTTAGCAAGTTTGTTAGATAACTTAGGTATGCTTATTATGTAAATGTAGATAGAGGGTTAGCCCAGCCGACCTGGTAAGACGAATTACGTGATATCATAATAAGCGTACCATGTGTGTGTTCATGAATTTGCGTGAGGTACTACTTCTATATAAATATACATAATATACGCTAAATTGTGTTTTTTTCCTCTCTCCTTACATATTTAAGAATTATATACTTCGATTATTACTATACTTACTATACTATATAGTCATTTTTTCACATGTATTAGTATCGCTCTCAAATAATATAAAAGGTATTATTCCACTACCATACTAAAGTGAGTACTATATTCAACTTTCATGAAAAAATCACTTTAAAAGCTCGGTTAGTTTAAATCTAAACCTAGTAAATTGGTACAGCAGGTAAGGTAGGTATTTGTAGAGTATAGTAGTGTCCTTGCCTTGCTTTACTGGCGATTTTAAGTGTTTACCGTAGTTTAATCTAATATTTATAAAAATTCTTAACTTACGGAGACTAGTAAGAATAATCCTATGGAATTCTACTATATACCTGCCCCTATGAGCCCTCTTATACAGAAAATAGTAAAAACATGAATTGTAATATGTATGCAAATTAATATTGCAAAATACATATGCTAGTAAAACGTAATTCATTTACCTGAAGAAAGTTAAGAATATGTAGTACAACATGGAAATGTGAACCGATTATTATAGGATCATGCATACTACGTAAGAGCTTCATGCAATTTTGAGAAAATCGCAAAACACGAAAATAGTAATACCTATCAGTATACATACATACTTACTTGAGAGAGCATTGTAACAATTTTTCATGCAAAAAAACCAATTACATATTAGTAGTATTTTAGTATTGTGTAACTACATTACTAATTGTATAATAACATTTCGTATTAAATGATGTTTTTACTACGTATGCAGATTGACACATTGCTCTTAGCTATCAACTGCTGTTAGACGAAATAACCCCGATAATTGTTCCAATTCCTTAATTCTGTGAATATTGTTTTACAATTTGTTTACGTAAGTACTAATACCTACATGCTACACCCTAGTACCCATTTAGGTTTCCTAGCATATTTACTCCGCACATATAATTCAGTAAGTACACTAAAACCTTATTAGGCACTCGATGAGACAAATGTACCCATACTACTTATACTTACTATAAATAACTTGCACAAATCGTCATAAGCACTGCTAATTTTATTTTAAGAAATAATGTCCCACTAAACTGACTGAGTTAACCGAATGCGGTAAAAATGGCATGTTGTTGTATTGTAAAAATAAAATAAAATAATCCTGAACAGAAACTTACGTCAAACAGTCACACTTCACACTGTTCACTCACACAGCCAAATTCTCTCAAAAGACTGAGTAAAGGTACGTTCCCTACAAAAACTTTGGCAGATTGGGTCTACCAACTGCAACTGCAACAACAGCAAACCATAATTACATAGCTTTTAGCTAGTAGAGGTACTCACTAGTGGGTACTGTTATGTTTTACTCCCCAAATAATGCTTACCTACGTTATCTGCAGACTGATCTTTGCTATTATATCATTATTACTATCCCAGACCAGGTAGGTAGATTTAGATACTTACCTTACATACATGCATACTACGTACTACCTGAGCTTAAGTAATAATATTATTTGAGTTGTGCAATAATGTAATGTGAACTGCTATGTATTCTATATGTAACGTTTCTTTTTTGTTTAGGTATCTGTATGTATGTACATACTTATAACAACATACCTACTACCTACTATTTCAAAGTATTAAGTATCCCCCTATACCTATTGATTTTTATAGCCAGGCATATCCTCAACCTTTGCCTTTCTTACGTGGATATTTGTGCAGGTAGGTTATGTTTTGATGATCTGTATAACGATACAAATATTATAACACTGTACGTAATATCACAGGATGTTGGTTCGTTATACTTTGTTTTGGTTTGGGTAAAAATATTTTTACCGTTCCTTATTTCTGCTTGATCACTCCCAGGAAAGCATTAAGACTGCATAATGCATTGAGTCCAGCACAGACCGAGGCAATAATGCAATTTTAAGTGCGCTAGATCGTTACTTAAGCTTTAGCATTACACTTCTATTTCTTCTATAGTAAATATGTTCGATACAGAAAAACATAAACCACTGGCCTTATTATAAGTACTTTATGTATTAGTAGATATGTATCCTGAAGAAATGTCGCATTATAACCACTTACCTTTAGGTAGAAAATAACTTTTAACAGTAGCAAAATGTTTCCTTGTAAGAGAGCAAGTGTATGAATTCTACACAAAGAACGTCAACCGGCACCACAAAACACAAAATCCAAAGAAACTCTGCTTCTTCTTCTGTGGCACTCAAGAAAGCTCAATCTCAATCAATGCTGTATTCTGTTCTGAACCAGGATCTACTGGGAAGAAATAAAAGTTGCTCTTATAATCGCGATGGTATCATGTTATGCAATAAAGACGTAAAAGAGATAATCGTATTTGAATAGGCAATTACTAATACGTACGGTACGTTTAACATCCGTATGCATTAGTCATTGCCCACTGCGCTTTTCGACCTAGAGACCACGAACGAGCTCAATAATGATTAATAGTTTCACATGTACATATTATAATAGCAAAAATATAATAACGATAGCAATTTACGACCAGCCACAATTGGTCGATGTAACAAACTGCATAAGTGTACAAGCAACCGTTCCGAATGATCGTATGATGAGAATGAGATGTAACAGCAACATGCTATCTACTACATAGATCTACTCTATATTTGTTGTATATGTACATCAATTTGATAGATACATTTATAAAGGAGCTCCAGGATTGAATTATTATGATAACACACATTACTGCTAGTGCTAGTTCGTAATTCATCGTTGTGCAGCCCATATGTAAGGGGAAATATGATCTGTCAGGTAGAAAGCCCAAAGTTACTTTTACTTTATAAGTTGTGTGTAATTGTAATATATATGGCCAAATGCTTTTGGGTAGTAATCATTCAAAGTTCGATCATTAGAAGAGTACGATACATATAAAAGTACATAATAATATATTGCAACTTATAACCTTTATAGCAACCTGTTTCGGTTTATAGCTAACCCCGAATATGCAAGATACCTATGTTAAGAGTGGCACTAGATAAATCGATTTAATTCATTGACTAAAATTTTTTAAGTAGATTATTTATCCACCATATGACAGTTAAAATGTAAAAATGTGTGCATCTGCTAACTGAGTAGCACAGGTATGTATAATACTACTAAAATATTGGAAAATGATTGCTAAAACATTCGTTATAGGTTCAAAAACTAAAAACTGTTTTATTTTTAAGGAAAGCATGCTACAATTTAGATATTAGAATGACAGAATAGAAAAGAGTGTGCAAAGAACTAGATCGCGTTTTCATTTAGATGTGTTAATAACGTTAGCGTGCAACAATTTTGTTCTATTATCAACATCAACTACTCAAAGTCGTAAGTGAAATGAGTATAATTTAGCTTAAACTATGCACAAAGCATAATCCAGGATATATACTCCAGTACACCAGCACAATGCCTTTTTACTACCGATAAGCAAACGAACCGATGCGATGATGGTTTTATACTAACTTATAGTACTTAGTAGTGATATTTACTTCAGAATAAAGTGTTACAATTACAGTACTAATAAAACACGTAACGAGAGCACTCACAAAATGCATCTATTATACGGACAAGTGTACAAGAACCGACCATATTTAGGTATATTGTTTGGATTATTCGGATGTCAGCAATTCTCTTTCATAAATAAATTAATGCATCATCTCGTCCGCTGGCAAAAAATGATTGCTTCAATAAAGCATCACTAGGACACAACAAAATAATTAATAACTTGCTTACTAGTATAGCTCTTTAAATTAAGCTACATTCTCACTCTCATTTATCCATAAATTACTGGACATCATTAGCATTTAACTACTTTAATATTTACTTTGTTAGCTATTACTTAACTACGTATATGTAGATACTTCTCATGTGAAGGCACAGTAGTAAGTAAATGCAAATACAGATAAGTAAGCTAAAGGGTAAAGCACTTAGTAATAATATTTAGTAAATAAATATCAATAATCTTTTTTATTTTCTACTATTAAAGTAATAATCCAACTCTGCCAACATGAAATAGGAAAAACGTAACTACGTTCCTAGTATTATCTACCTTGGTTTACATACAAAATCAAACTATTGTAATGCAAAATACAATCGTTGGTTTCTGATACAGGAGGATAATACTTAGGTTTATTGTATAATTATATATTATATCCGCATTTCCCTGGACCATGACTTTGGTTCTATCGTGTAAAAAAAGGCTGCATGTACACAAAGCGCAAAGAAGGTAAAACATTTTTCTGAAAGGGTATCAAAAGCCAAGTTGTATGCTATACGTACGTTATATAAAATTGTCATTATAGCTTACAACTTGTTGTTATTAATACCTTTACAGTAATTGACTTTAACTTCGTCATCACTTATGAGTTAGTCCAATTTAATTTATTTCTGTATTCAATATGCAAGATGCAAGCAACCAAATATGCAAAATCAAGTTTTAATGGTTGTATTTAATGTTTTTATGGTGCGACCATAGTTAATTTCTCGAGTCTTAATTATCTCCTATCCTTCACAAACAATAGAATTACGTACATTGTGCAATACAAGAGAATAAGTGTAATTATATGTAGCACACTCTATTAAATTTTAATCTATTCATACACATGGACAATGAGTCCTATTTATTATACTTACTGTGCACAATATAATAATAAGTAACAGAGAACACTGTACACTGTGCCGTATTATTAGTAGGGAATGCTTTAGTTCAATTATGCTTCCAACGAATGAAAAACAATTACTGTGCTGTACAATGTGCAGAATCATACTACATTTTCTTCTTTAACAAGTCTAGACGTTTGTCTAGGTCATATGCATTTCTGTAGCTGTAGGATGCATGCTAGCCTAGCTGAAATGCAATATTGTCTTCAGCAACGATGTATCCATGAAACTTGCAGAAGATTCAGATTTCAGATTACAGCATGATATTGATGATTAATGGTGCATTTATGAAAGCAACAAAAGTAATAAAACTGTTTTCCAAACTAAATGCGTAACCAGATGCTGGGTACAGGACCGTTAACAAGAACAGATGACAGATACATCGTCTGTCTCACAGCTATCAATTAAAATTGCTTAACTGCTTACGTAATATGAACATGAAGGCGAAAACCTATTTTGCCGTAGTGGATTTTACATGGAAATTAAAATATCATGTAGGTTAAGATTCATGACAAACATACTCTGTAGTATAGAGTAAAAACGTAATGCAAAACAAATAAAGTAGTTTTATACATTTTACATTTTTACAATTTATTCCAAATAATATATGCATGAATTATATATAAAGCAGCAAAGTTAACAAAAGTAATTCATCGATGATATTATTTACAATAATATTTGCGATTTTTGATTGCAAATTGCAATTAGCACATAATTGTATCACTGCCTCCCCATTACAGCATTTCGTTAACGTACTCGTACCATTTTACATTTTATAGACAATTTTTTTCAAATACAGGATAACCCTTTAAGATCTATAATCTACATACAACGTACTCTTTTTATTTAAGAAATCACGTAAATCACCTTTTCTCGAATTACATGAATATATTTAAACACACAAAGGATATTATAAATATTTAAAAAGAAATTCTTTTAGCTGTTACGCAGTTGCTATTTACAATATAGGTCGAAAGTCGAAAGACACCAAACATTACCCAAACACAAATAAATGGCAATCGAAATAAAAAATGAATTACAATTATGCGAAGAACAAAAACATAAATAGCAAAATGTTTTCAGGCGGGATTAAATGGCCAACTACCACTCACATACACAAATTTGCATCATTATTGGATGAAAGGGAATGTCGCTAACAATCGTAACGTAACGGATATAAATATATGAATTAAATAATAAAAAATATAAATAATTAATCGGCCCTAATAAGCATATTATAGGACATTATTATAAGTAAGTATGTAGCATATGGAACACAGAGATAATAGTAACTTTTTATTTATTCTTGATTGTCAAGCCAGAAATAATTATTGGATGGAGATCTTTAGCTATGTCGAAATGAACACAACTCCATATCCAAGAACAGAAATTGAAAAATATAGAATGAAAACATAAAACAGGGATAACATAAACTATACCAAAAACCAAGAACAATATTAAAATCGATTACGAATATTGACGTACTCTAAGTTAGTGTACCTATACTCAATTCTGGCCCTAACAAGAGAACAGGCAGTGAGGAAAAGTACATATTAAAGATCAAAAAGTATCTACTAACTATTATCCACATTATTTAAGGCTACAGATGTATGTATCAAAAGGTTCTATAAGATGTGTTATTCAGATACCTAGTTAGTAATAGTAATTATTATCCTGAACATTATTATGAAAAAGCTATCATAGAGGATTTTCAATAATATATATTGACAAATTGTTTTCATTCCAATTACATGGTTCATTAAGTCTAAAGTTTTCCACGAAGGTACACATTCCTTAGAATTTGTATCAATTAAATACATGAACATTATTTAGAAAGTTGTTTTAAGTACGTTGAACATTGGCACTAAAGAAAAGAGGCTACACAAGCTTTACTTGGATATTGGCAGTGCCACATTTAAATATCTTAACTATCAGTCAATACAATCACAAAATTAATTCTAGGCGATACCAACACTTTATGTTATGCACAGTAAATTACCCTTTTCGTAAGTCATCCTAGAATGTAATTCATAGTTTACATAACAGTTTATATTTTAATTCGCTTATTAGTTGCAAACTATAATTATTATCCTTCACCATCTCATGAAGACATAATAGTCTCTACCTATTATAAACTCTCCATATTCCACACCCAATCCTTCGGATCTTCCCTGTCTATTAGGTTATAAGAACACAAATACTTTTAAATACGAATTACGAACTATCATTTTAGTCGATTCTGATTTCGGCAAGAATTGACATATTTTCTGCATTATCTACTACATTTGACATTTATGAAGGACTGTAATTATTTTCACCATTATTATCTTAATAAAACTGATTTGTACAGCTTTTGTCTAACCAACATCATTTTAGATAAACTACATTTATTTATTTATTAACGGCAGTACAAAACTTGAAATTGAAATATCCCAAAAGTGAAACCAAATTCATTTATTTGGTGATGATAAGCCATTATTATATGTATAATTAAACTATACCGAAAAAAAACTGATTTACTAGGATACGACTAGGAGCTTACATAAAGATTGACGTAGCGTAATTAATTTACTAATTCTAATGATATGGTAAATAAAAAGCGAAAATACTTCAACCGTCAAAGTCATTGAAATCAAAAAGCTAATCTAAGTAAGCACAATTAGATTGGCAAGTTGGATTATCAAAGTTATTTATGGTATAGGATAATCAAAACCAATAAACTATAGCGTAATAAGTATAGTAGGAAATACTATTTGTAAATGGTTGTACTACATTATACTACACTGACATGTGCGTTTTAGTACCGCAAACTCATTTAATACGTAACTAGTTAACTACCTAAGCGAATTATAAAGCTCATAAAATACAAAACGACAATTAGATCGCTAATTAAACTGGCGTAGAAATTGTGAAAAAACATCCTATATTGACATTACACATAACAGAGTCTATCTCCAATAAATATCTGTTGAGTAATTCATCGGCTCACAAATAAAAATAGTTTCCCCTCCAAGTTCACAAAACAAAATCAATTTTTGTGATAGCTTTGAAAACTGTTCTGCCTAGTTACAATATTTAACGAAAAAATAGTTTACATTAGGTTACATCCAATCATTAGACGATTGACTTAAGGAGACACAACTGTCCAGGTCGTCATCTTCGTGTTCCAGGATCTCTCGTTCTTCATGGGCAATGTAATCTTGTGAGCCAGTTCCACCCATAGCGGGGGGTAGGTCAATCATTGAATAATTCATCGGGACAGGCTCACCTTCACTGGGGTTCCGGCTACCAAAAAACAGACTTTCATACACACAGTCAACAGGTGCACGTGGTGGTCTTCTCTCACGTCCATAAATAGAACCCATAATCACAACATCTTCATTCTCATCCTGCGAGTTCCCAAGAATCAACTCCGCAACTACATCGTTTGAATATTCGTCCCGTGGACCGTTGTCTAGCAAAAGGGTATTTTCCTCCTGCACACAAACAGTTTCTTCATCGGCTTCACTTTTCGTTAGAATTTCTACATCGCTATCATCATCGGAAGACCTTATATCAATTGGCGATGGTCCTGGTGCATTATTCTGTAGGGTTCGTAGAACTTCTGACTCTGGAAGAGTCTGCTGACCGAAATGACATGAAGTTAAGCCTTTTTTATTTGATTCTTGAACGGGGGTTGCAGTGGAATTTTGGACATTCCTGCTGCTGCTCGGTATATTGGTATGTCGAATAACTGATGACCTTCGCATGGCTTCCGTTTTTAAATTATCTTCCGTTACATTCGGGTTACTGTATCGCAAACCCACTAAAGCAGCTGCAGCAGCAGAAGTACTGGAAGCCATATCATCACGAGAGCCATCGTCAGAATCCTCAGAAAGCTCAGATGTGTCCCCATCATCATCATCCACCTCCCTATCATGGTAAGTACCAGCCTCTTGTTTTGGTTTGGTATTACTGTGAATGCCCAGAGCAACTATAGAAAAACAGTAAATATATCAGAACTAATACTTTAAGAACCTAATAAATTTTCCACGCAATTAACTAAATACTATGTATTTTAAAAACCATATTAGTTATTACGTTCCAAACGTGTCGTGTCTGCCTCTAACTGCTGTAAAAACTCCATCTTAGTGCTTTTGAGATAAGGTGTTGGGATTGGAGAGGAATTTGAAGCCCGTTGCGAGGAAGAGCTTTCAAGTCGCATTTTCTTAGCACTTTTGCCTTCCAAAATTCCAGATGACGTAGATGGCTGCGAACCAGATGCCCCATTATTACTAGCCATTAGTCTTGACGCTGACGCTGCCCTGCTAGCCTGATTGCATAACCTAGGAGGCTGAACCCTGGTTGACGGACCTGGCTGGTCAGCATGTTTTTTTGTAGTGCCACGATTTCCATAGCCCATCAGAGTGAATAATAGATTATCTTCAAGACTTAATATGTCATCTCCAACATTTGGAACAGTTCCAGCGTTTTCAGAAGAAGCAGTAGTACTAGTTGCAGCAGTATTCGTATTCCTATTGTTCTGAAAATTAAATTTTTAAAATTGTATTATGAATGGAAAAAAAACCATTATGGATATTTATTGTAAATTAAATTATGTACACCAACCTCCTTCCACACGAATGGTACTTCTACTAGAGACTCGTTATCCGAATCTGAAGACAAAGTTATCACATCTAGGGGAGGCTTTTTGGGTGTCGTCTGGATAGCCACCACTTGACAGTCATCATCGTCACTAAATTGTCCTTGGCCGCTAGTTGGTTGCGGCGATGGCGAATTTAAAATAGACAATATGGAGTCTATGTCGCTGCGTGAAGCTCGAGGATAACCAGTTGCAGGAATAACGGATGGACGGCTAACGGGGGCAAACGCAGGTGTTTGAGAGTATGTTGGATAAGAAGCTCTAGATGCTTCGGTGGTCCCTGTAGGAAAAACTTCTATACGAACTCCATAGCCTGGGTGTTGGGGTCGAGCCACATTCTCTCTTCTTTCGTTGGCTTGCACCATCACCCTGGCCATTCCGGACATTCGTTCACGCAATGCTAAAGAAAAGGGAGCTCTAGCATTTTCGTCCGGAGGAGCGTGTTGTGTACACCTCCTGGGGAGCCGTGACGACAAATCGTATTGTCTACGAAGGTGAATTGTGGATCCAGGAGGTTGAGCACTGGTAGGTCCTTCTACTTGAGCCATTGTTCTTCGTTGTGAATTTCTGAGATCACGATCTCGATCGTTTGCATTGCACCTAACTGCGAGGACTGGAAAGTCTTGCATTGTCAAAGGTCTCTCCGGACGCAAACTCTGTAAAACAGGTAGAAATTAATATCATTGCGTAAAAGGCATAGGACAATACATTAACAAACACACAATCACTAGTTTAACATGTAAGCACTACTTTGTACAAAAAAAACTAATCTCTCTGCCTTTATTACATCAAAAAAAATTTCTATTAGACAAGGAACTTATCCTACTACTACATAATATTCCTAATCCTACTACTACTATTGAAAACACCCATAAAGTTCCCCGTGTTCAACTTATTTAGTGATTTGGTTTAATTTTCCAGCAAAAATTGAACGAAAACACAACTGGGTGTTAACACCCAACTGTTGAATCCCTGTGCCTCGAATATAATCCCTTTTATAGTTTAAAATTATGCTTATTGGTAATAAATTATTTAAAAATTACCATAATTGGAGGAGATGGGGGAAAATCGACATTCACACATGGGCGTTCAGCAGGTGAATGATTTACTGAATTTGCTGGGTGTTCGACAGGCAATGGAATTAAAGGACTACCAAGGGGTAGGTGTGGACGACTTCTACTAAAAATTTCTCGCGAGAGGTTATTATAGTCAACACCAACTGGAGCTGGAGCCTGATGATGATGATGATGAGCTCCTGATGAGTAAGTTTGCGCTCCATTCCTACTGCTTACACCATCACTGCCAACGTAGACAACACCAGGGCGGTGTGGGTGAGGAGACACCATGTGAACGCCAATTGGAGCATACATCACTCCCAGTCCTACGGAGGGTCCAGTTGCGTACAAGTCTTGTGTAGCTGGTGGTCGAGTAGGAGGTTGAGTGGTAGGAGCAGGATTTAAATTGGTAGGGCCGTGTCCAAAAATTGGATTATAATTCATGGTTATTGACGACCTGTGAGATGGACAACACTCCCCAGTTCCATCGGATGGACACATATAGTTTGTTCTGGCGGCACCAGAAAGAGAAAGACTCCCTGTAGAAGATGGACGGGACGAGTAGTGACGCCCAGAAGGACAGGGATACACGTGACTGTGGTGATTATGGCTATTGCCATGACCGTGGGTTGTATGGTCCCTTCTACAAGTGGGTATTGGTCTTGGGGCCTGGTCCCGTGCTCCTTGGCTATGACCATTTAGCCTCGAGCATTCTCGAGACTCCCGAGCAAAGAAATCTCTCAGAGCTGCCTGCCTTCCAATCATTGCTCCTATAACGAAATTAAAACAATAAATCATTCTAACACAAAATTGCTTTGTTTTCTTACGTTACTACTTATTTGCGAAGAAATGGTAGTAAAAAATTACCAAATTCCAAGGATGCACGACTACTAGTAGTACTTGCGGTACCTGGCGAACGTGTGTTCATGTAATCATGGTCTGTTTCCAAAAATGTATTAGGTAACTTTTATTAGAATACACATTTTTTCGTAAGGTAATTGATGATACATAAAAACGTAATATTAAATAAAAATCCGAATATTACCGTGTATATAGGCTTCTCGATTTGTGGCTGTTGGACTTGGTGTCGCATAATTGTGTTCTTGCATGGCGACACTACCGTGACCAGAAGACGGAACAACTCTGTCTGTACGTACATTTAAGCCAGCATCAGGCGATATGTCTAAGTGGATAATTGGTGGAGGTGAAATCCTACGACCCGAAGGGAGAGTGGGTTGTACCGCATAAGTGGCATGACAATCATACTCATCAGTGCGCATTCCAGACAACACGAAATTATAGAACTCGTGCTGGAAATGACCTGTACGAGTGCCAATGTAGCTGCTCACATAATGGCGAAAATCTCTGGATCGTATGTCAAAACGGTAAACGAAACTAAGGATTGCATTCAGTACCAGTGACACCTAATAAAACAATTAATTAGTTAGCGAAATATAAATACTATCAAAAATAGTAGTAAATAACTTAATTTTTAATGTGCCGTTTATTTAAAATATTGTTATTGATTACTGCAACTAACGTACGTTATAGTTAAGCAGGTAACTATTAGGAAGAATTGCACTCACGTGGCTCTCGGCATGACTAGACCCAAGTAGAGCATAAACTTCCCTCTGCAGCCATGGTGTAACGCGAGCGATAACGGTTGGGTCGGATCTAAAATGAACAAAATATTGTGTGATTTGTTTTCACTTATTCTTTATAGTAGAAGTGAATTTTCACAGTAAATAATGTCATATACATATAAAGTAGTAAATAGTAACCTGAAATACTCAGGAGAAGGAAATATGGTACCGGGTCGAGCTCTAACCCATTGGTTACGTTCGTAGATACTACGGCGAAATTCAGCGCCTTGATGAGTAGATGTAGGTACTCGATTAGCTGGGTTTGGAGGATGAACATCACCAATAACTCCAGCAGGAACTGATGAGTGGGCATAAGGAGCAACATCATATCTAAAGATGTAAATAAATTAATAATATGATTTCTTCAAAATATATTTTTCAACGACAAAGTTGAAGTGGCAAACTGGCAAATAATTATTACCTGACAGTGTGCGGATTGAAGACGGAAGGAGCAGTTACTTGTACATATTGGTGGGAATGTGTATGGGTCGTATGAGGGTGAGGAATGTGAACATGTAGGGGCTGGGGAACCGAATCAAGTAATCTGTTCAAATAATAATCTCTCCGTGTTGGCCTAAAAAGATAGTGAAACAATTGTTAGAACGCAAATAATATTATATCGAGCTAGTGATTCCAAGGCTATAAAAGTGTCAATCAATTGCATACCTTGGAGGTGTTCTTGCGCCTTGATACAAAAATCCATAATGTCCTTCAGGGTTACTAAATACCATTGGTACATCAAGGAAATCATCGTCCAGGTCAAGAGAAAAACTGGAAAATAAAGTACCAAAAATTAAATGGTCACTTTAAAGACATGTCCAAGGGTCCGGCTACTACTTGTTTACAAACCACAGTTATATTAGAGATAAGATTACTTACTCATTGATTAAGTCATTTCCAACTGCTGCAAAGTCTTGAATTATTCCTGCGTAGTGCACAGGAATCCGTGTTGGTGGAGGAGGTACTACGAAGTCATCATAGTCAGTTTCACTGCGAAAATTATGACGAATGATTCGAAAACGAATTTTACATAAAGGGCACTCCGGTTTTACTTGTGACCACTCTTTAATACAATCATAACAGAAGTTATGCACACACGAACTTGGTTGGGCTCTATTTGTGACATCCTCGAGACATATTGCACACTTTACTGCCTCATCATCTGAATTGTTATTGACATCCTCAGTAACAGCTTCTGCCACTGCAAAGAAATTACAAGTTTAGTGGTATCTACGCTTTTAGAAAGCCTAGGTATTTGAAATACTAGATCTGTCTATCAACAAAAATATACACAGGAATGGGGTGTGTAGTTAAAGAGTAGTGTAGTGATGTAGGAATTAGGAAAGTAGGAATGTCTCACTACATGTAGTGAGACATTCCTTGTCTAGTTAAAGAGGTAAATGGGTTAGCCCCGAGTGGGGCCTTGGGGAAAATTAAAAAAGTTTTCCTCGGTAATTGGTATTTGAAAATATTTTGCTAGTATACTTACTTGTAACTTGCTACTCGCTCACTAGTGGCAAGATAATGTAGTAGTTGACTTTCTTTGACGCCTTGCTGATATGCTGATGGAAAGAAACAATGAACAATGACAAGTTGACCTATATCATATATTGAGTTGCACAGTATCCAGATCAGTGGGTCAGCCTTAGGTATGTCAGATAGTTAGCAGTTTCTAAAATCTGGCCAATAATTAGGCCTAGGCCTCTCAAGTCTACTTCAGCGTTTCCAGTCCAGAAGTGTCCAGAGTCCAGACTCTACTAAATATCAAACCCCAAAGACTTAACTTGGTTGAAACTATAAATCATGTACCCTTTGTTTGACAAGACAAGTACAAAGTATGATATTATGTATTACTGATTGTGATTACTATTTCATATTTACTATCAACTATAGTGTCAACTGTTAATGGAATAACAGCAACTAATTCAACTTCGATTCATATTACAGTGAAAACAGTAGTTACCTTGCCTTTGACCAATAGCTCAATCCCCTTTCCGTAGTTGGTAGTTTAGGAGTACATTTTCAATTTTATGAAATAGATGCTTTTGCCTTTAACTTTCCAAAATTAATAATTGACACTGAGCACTGAATAGTGATTTTGCCGATATATATCATCACGAAAATCAAATTATAATCAACAAATTCTTGTAAAAGCTGACAAATTTGATCGAAATTTCAAATTTTGAATGCTGGACAACAAAAATGAGAGGAAACAAAAATGTTTAAGCTTCAGGCAAAAATGAAACGAACCCCCTATAACAGACTACACTCTTAGGAAGTCCATATATTCAGGACCAAATCGTACAAAATTTGGTCGAAAAAGTATTGTGTCTAATTTGAGTATTTCGAAATTCGAAAGATGTTAATGTCGAAATAATAAATAATTTATCTGACTTACCAACCCAACTAACCAGTCGCAGTCAGTCGAGTCATCAGATAACGAAGATGCTTTTTGAATGTAGTGCGCATCCTTAATATTTAGACACAATACTTGATATAGGTCTTCACGGAGTCTATCAATCTCAAGAATATTTGGTGCGACAAAGTGCGAAAGTGGCTTTATGATGTAACATAAATATAAATATGCAAAATATTATATCTTTTATTTATTTATACACAAGATGTTTTCAAAATTCCAAAATAGCCTATACATTTAAAATGCGCAATGGTGATTGGAGGTATCTTGTGCTAAACAGTATAAATTAAATATAACGCAAAGTACTATTGCGGCAAAGTTGGACAAAGAATATTTATGTGAAGATTTCATATTATGCTTTACAATATATAGTTAATATAGTATATAAGTAATAGGATAACGATAAATGCAAATATTTCATGGAGAATTTAATAAACATATTGGTCCAACCGAAATCTAATCCATTTGCAAAAGCTGGTCCTCCGGAGAAGCCACTGATACAGCCGGAGCCGAGTCGTTGGAACACGAAAGGATCCTCCTGGACCACGACAACGAGCACGACTTCTTCCCGAATAATAATTCGCCTGTCTTTTCTAAACAACAGCGTTTCCTCAACATCCTCACTTTCCTCACCCTTCATGAATTCGACAAACCTGGACCAGCCCTTCCCTTCCTCGTGCATTCTGAGGCCCCCGAAGTTGGCACGGCAGCCACCACAAAGAAAGAGCAAGAGAGTTCCGAAGCGGCAGCAGCCTCAGTTATCCAGAAGAATGAAAATCTAAATCCAGTCTTTGTATTTGTGCTTTTAACTTGTGAGAAGAATGGGAAAGATGGTGGAGGACTGGAGGACTTGTTCCAGCACCCGTATCCGGTAGACGGTAGAAACATCACCTTCCCCAATCCCCACAAGCGCCGCCAGTCGCTGTACCAGTCGGTCAACAACAATACGAATCTTGCAGCTCAGGAAATGGTAAAGATGAAAGAACTCTTTAGCGAGGACGGTCAAGATAGAAAAAGAAAATTCGACAACACCCTTTTACCGAAGAGGAGGAAGAAGCTAACGTTATTCAGATACCCGGCTACTTAATACTATGATGAGTTTTGCCTAAAATATGTATAACACGGTCTAATAGCAGAAAATAATGTATTTTTAATTGTTGTAAAGGTATGTTAATTTGTTAATTTATTTGTCCAATAATTAAACAATTGTATTTTATAATTAACACTCGTTTATTGTTTCTTTCTTCCATCTTCGCAGGTTGAGAGAGAATGATCAATTTTAATATCCCTCATCCGACCAAGAGATATCGTAGTCAGCAGGAAAATGTTTCTTCAGAACATCTACACTGATTCTATGATCTGCTTTCCCATATCCCTATATAAAGAAAAATATTTTATTATTACGTTTACTAGGGTCACCTTGTCACCTACTGTATTATACACCTTACAATTGCATGAACCTGGTCGAATGCATAATAATAAACATTAAGTTTACCTGAGAATACCCGAAAACCTTTATTTTCTTAGCTTCGTGCATAATTCTACCACCACCGAGGCACTCAGAATCGTACCCTTTTCCATAATTAGTTAAGTGGCCCTGCAAACGCTCGTAAACATCAGCTATTAAATCCATACAAATAATAACACATGTATTAACACAAAATTAACAATAATTAAAGTTGCATTATATGTAATTTAAGATTATAGTCTTCTTTTTGGGCCATTTTCATTGTTATTCAATTGACTATACAGCCATTGGCATCCAACATATTTATTACCGTGAAAAGGGCAATCGGCATATCCACGGACGATGTATTTAAATAAATCGGCATCTTTCAGCTCAGGATTGTCAATGTATACTTTGATTAATACATATTTAAATTTTCCAGATGGATCAATATCAACATCGGGAACTTTCGCCAATTTCTGTTTTCCTTCTTCAATGGCAGTCGCTGACATCGTTCTTTTACAGTACAGATAATTAGCCTGGCTACGGGATTTTAAAAACAAGAAATGAGGAGGAGCTAAGCGTCCTAAGAGGATGGGTGCGGTGAACGGCTTCAGTTTGACTAAAAGTAAAGTAAAGAAAAAATATTTACATGATTACTTATTTTTTAACATTGGTTAGTTCAAATTCTACCACCTAAAAAGTTCACCTTTGGCCTACTTTTTCTTCCCAGAAGTTCTACAAAACTAAAATAAAATTTTGGTTAGTGTCGAAAAGTTCAGCATTTCGAAAGGTGTGTTCTTTCAACTTTTTTGTGTTTGGAAGGAACTATATTTCGTGGTTTTGGAAATGGAGTGTGAAAGTAGTGCAGTGAAAGGTGGAGACAATGCTACCATTCCATTCCAGCGGACAATGCTACACATATTATACGGTGTACCTGCTCATTTTTATAATGGATATAATTATTTTAGGATTCATGTTGTGACAATTTTTTACAATATTTACTTACCGTCAAGGAAAAAATTCACAATTTCTTTGTAAGCATTCCGTTGAAAACTAAACTACTTCGGAAGATTTCGGTACAAATTAGTTTCCCGGTTCCTCCAGTCTTACTTGTCTGCTGTAAGAAAGCGATCTGTTTTGAGACATTTTGTGATAAGCAAATGGGTACGGGGATAAGCGAGACCGCTTGGATGGGTTTGGTTTATTGATATTTTGTGTTTAGAACAAAATGTGCAGCAGGCTGAAAGTGCACTTTTAGAGATTACAGAACAGCAGATACAGACAGTTGCACTTTGCACTTACAGCTGATTAAGTCAATTTTAAAGCAAGTGCACGTTCAGTTAATTAGTGTACTGATTATTTAAATATGTCAAATAGTTACAATTCTTTTTTTCTCATAGGTTAAGCAAGCACGATTATAGGTCTACCCTTAAAAGGGTGGTGGTCAGAGCTGAACATTGAAAGTCAAAAGGTTGCAAAACTGGACTTGAACTTTTGAAATTATTTTGTTTACAATTTACATTTTGATGTTTGAAGTTGACAGCCAACAGCACTGGAAAGAGTTGGCAATCTTGTCAAGCTGAAGACGAAAGCGGAGGAATAGAAGTGCACAAAAGTAGCTGCTCCAAACTCCAAATACAGTAATATTTTGAAATGGGTCAAAATAGTTTATTAAATTACTATGATGAATTAGATGTAATGTAACGTTTTAAATGTTGAACATGATAAGGCTGTGTTTAAGAAAGAATAATAAGTACATACTTAAATTCATTTTATTTTTTTATAGAATTAGGGACATCGGAAATTAAAAACGCAAAACAATGTCCCAAAACAGCAGTTTGGTGATCCCTATTGTGTTATGGGGTAAAGATGCCCCAACGCACTCGATTACATCTTTGGCTGTTAAACCTGATATGTCTTCAATTGTTACGGGATGTTTGGATGGTCACATAATCATTTGGGACGTCCATAATTTGACAAATGCTCCTCTTCCAAAGGAAGATCCGAGTGCCAATGATCAATCACAATATGAAGTAAGCAAATATGTAAACGTATAGAATGGATTGAATATTGAATATATATAAAAAAAAACACTTGGGAATGGATTTTCCTATGTTATGGTACAAAATTCGAGCCCTTTTAGTGTAGCTTCCTGTATCTAAAACTACTTTATTTTTTAGTGTTATACGATTATGACGTTTCTCTTAATATTGTAGGTAACACCACGATGTTTCCTAATTGGACACTCCGGCGCTATCGTGGCCCTAGCGTTTGTTCATTTAGCAGCAGATAATTTTGATCTGATCATCAGTTCCAGCGAAATTGGGTAAGTTCATTTACGTAAAGCATATTAATGTTTAATTAAAGTGCAATTCATTCATGTTAATAGTCAGTAAGTACATAAATTAATACATTGGCTATTATATTACTAAAACAGAGAAATGTGCGGATGGGATGGATATGATGGGCGTTGTTTGGAGTCAACAAAATGTCTCAATCCTCACACAAAAATGCAGGTTGGAAAACTTATTTGATTTTTTCCTATTTATTGAGTATCTAAATTCGATAAATAAAAATACTACTAATATGTTTCTGGTCTTTTCTTTTACTTCAATAGCCCTACACTTTGGCATTTTGCCCTCATGAACCAAAACTATTCTGCACTGGATATTATCCAGATGTTCAAATTATCGACCCCATTACGTTGGAAGTGGTGCTATGTTTAAGCTCACATGTGAGTCCCGATTGGATTTCGGCACTACATGTTTTAAGACCAAATAAAAAACTCGGTAAGATGTTTAGTTCATATCAAGTTATTTTTTTATACAAGTGTGGCAAGGTGTTTATATTTTTAAATATTTACGTATATACAAACAGATGATGTCATATTGGCAACGACAATAAGCGGCACTGTAAAAGTGTGGACCATTAATGAATCCGAGTTCAGAGAAAAAATACCTTTGTATGAGAATGAATCGAAGCAGATCAGAACGAAAAATGTATCAACTTTAGTATGCTGTCTATTCAATAACCGTACAGTTTTAATTGTAGCTGAAAAAGTTTGGCAGGTATTTTCATACCATTATGAATTCCTTGAAGACTTTGTATTTTACAATAGAAGAATAGCATTTTTTGTAACTTTTGTATTGCTTATAGATTTACGACGCAGGCGATTTTTCGGTTCTGACTCAATGCAATGCTGGAAAGTCGGAAAAGTGGATAGGTGGCCAGTTTATTTCTCCAGAAAGGGTGATGATATACGGTTTCACGGGAAGAACTTATTTATTCAAACTCCCCAACAAGTAAGTTGCTATACCGAGATCCATTATTTTTTCTACAAATTTTTGAAATAGTCATCAAGTTATTTCACAATTTTATTTTAACAGTTGTCTGGTAGATCACAAAGATTTCCACCGAATGGGTTATAAAGAAAGTCCATTCAATTATTGTGTGTTATCAGTACCCAATTCCAAGCTACTCGTTTCTCCTCCGTCTTACTTGCTAATTCAGCAGCCAAATACGGAACCTCAACAACGAAAATCTCCTAAATTATTACTTCTGCGGGGCGATCACGACGCAAGACTTGTGATGTGGAACATTCCAGAGATGACGAATTCCCAAATAGCCCAGCTAAGACAAGTAGCAGGGGAAGAGGTAGAAACAGACGAGCTTCAGAAAAAAATTAACTCCATTCCTGCTTTTCACCCACCCGGTAAATATTTCAGCCTTTTTGTAAAACAATATTATTTTCCTTTTTGAAATTCCGTGACACTCTTTTTATATTACGAATTAATACTTTTCACAGAAATGCCTCCAACTTCTATGTCTAGTCTACAGCAGACTTGGGACAATTTGAAACCATCACCTCCTGGGATATTAGATCAGTTTGTAAGGTTTATTTATTATATAAATTGTAGTGCGCCATATTTTACTGCAAAACTAGCTGCCTATTATACTGCAACATTGATAATTAATTATTCTACCCTTCCCTTTTTTACGTATGTGCATATATTATCTACCCTATCGCTTATGGACGCTTGAACATTTTTATAATTTGCAAACACATTACCGCCTACCTCACCTATCGCCTGTAGCCATTCGAAATGCCCAAGAGCTTTGCTGACATTGCTGATATAGTTGGTGACGAAAACGTGTTCTATGATGCTGATCACAAGAATAATGTATGTAAAAATGGAAATGTAAAGGATACTGATGAGTGTCGAGGTCCCTTGCTGACTTGCTCCATGTACCTGGCACAGCAAAGTCGGCTTGTTTGCGGACGAGAAGATGGAAGCATTGTTGTAGTCCCAGCTACTCATGCAGTCATGCTGCATCTGTTACATGGAAGGCATCAACAGTACGAAGGTAAACAATGAATAGAAACAAAATGATTGTATAGTATTTGATGTACATTTAATATTAATACTATTGTGATGTTTTCTAATTATATTTGATTTAGAGTGGCCCTTGCACCAAATCTTGTTGGGTCATAAGGGGAAAGTCAATTGTTTAATGTACCCCCACGGAGTTCACCCACGATACGATGCTGCGTACTTGGTTTCAGGAGGAAGAGATTTTTCAGTGATTTTATGGGATATTGTCAAATGTGATTTGCTTCATCGATTTTGTGTCCACGCAGGGGAAATAACACAAATATTGGTTCCGCCAAACGAGTGCAGTGTACGTTACAATTCTATAATAGTTATGCTTTTCTATTGTTAAACTTTGAATTAATATTCTTATTTGAATTACAGCCCAGGATTTTGCAAACCATTTGTAGTGTGTCTAGTGACCATTCTGCAGCACTTTTGTCTTTGCGTGAGAATAAATGTGTTCTTCTTGCCTCACGTCATTTATTTCCTATAACGTCAATTAAGTGGAGACCTTTGGACGATTTTGTAATAATTGGATGCTCGGATGGGACTGTTCATGTTTGGCAAATGGAAACTGGAAATCTAGATCGAGTTCTATATGGAATGGCTGCTGAGGATGTTTTGGTAGCATGTGATGAAAATGGAAACTTGACCGCCATGCAAGATGTTGGTTTGGCTAACCCTGCAGTTCACTTTTTCAGAGGCTTGAGATCCCGAAACCTTGCTGCTATTAGACACGCTGCCCAGGTATGATTTCGGATTTAACTCAGAATGATATTTCTGGCGATACAAGAATACCTTAAATTACACCTCAACATTTTTATTTCTTAGCGGGGGCTTCATCATCTCCACCAACAAGGTAATCAAGGCCACGCCTCGGACCCTCTGGACCACAGTCGAACTCGACTACCTCCTCTAATAATCCAGGGACTTCGTACTAATGAGTCAGATCCAGAGGCTCATGTCTTATTCTTTGACATCGAGGCCTTGATAGTTCAGCTGCTATCGGATGAATATGGAGCACTTTCGCCAGCAACCCTCGAAGCACAGGGTCTCATAAGTCAAACAGAATTTTGCAAGATACTTACACTTACACACTCTGCTAGTCCTGATGCACAGAAAAAAATTGCCGGTAGATTACCCTTTGAACTGTAGTTGAAATGAACTTTGAATGAGCAATGGAGTGAATGATGGTTTGCATGGGATATTTTAGATTTTTTTGGGAAGGTGAAGGATCGGGCTGGTGATATGGAACGTATTTTAAAAGATAAAGACAGACATGGTAAACATATTTTTGTTAAGCTGAATTAATAATTCAACAATTAACCAAATTATTTGTAATGAATGTAAAATTAACATTTAAATGATGTATCTTGCACGCTGCTCGTCAGGCCTATTGGCTAAAGTAAAGGAAGGTGCAGAAAAAATCCAAGCAAAAGCTGAATCAGCTTTGCTTATAAAACAGGAAAAAGAGTCTCAAAGTCGTAAAAGTACATGCATTATATTATAATTATAAATAATGGTTTAAAAACTAGTCTTAATTTACAGTGATATTTTTAAATTATATGAATTTCCAATATATACTGGGCTATTGGACTAAAATTCATTACATTAAATGTTGTTTTAAAACTAAAACCTTTTTTTTGCACGATGCAGATTCAAATGCCAGTTTAACACTTGGTTGCGACACTTCATCTGGAAGTTCGTCCACAGCCCGACGTCATCGAAATCTTCTCTTTGAATCCACAATCCCAATGGAGATTGCCCAGTTGCTGATTTCCTTATTGCTTGGCTGGGGTTTAGATCAAGAACTGGATTCTATATGCGAGTCACGGTTAGGACTTCTCAAGCCCTTGGTTCCTGTCTCCTTTGGCCAAATATCGAAGGGTGGCTATATGTCCTTGATGTCGCCGACGTGGAAACCCGCGAATAGAAATCGGGTTGAAGAGGAGCTGAAATTTTCTTCCAGTTTAACCCAACGCGTGAAGTGGTTTACTAGTCGTACTCATTGGGAGATTTCCAACTCATTGACTACAAATCATTTACTAACCATTGTTGCTCTTGCAAATACTCTCATGTCTATGCAGAATGCTACTTTTGTTCCAGAGCAGGAGAGAATTCGAAGAGCTAACAGGTAGTGCAAAGTTTTGGCAAGAATATCGTAACTATTATTTGCATAATATATTGAGACTAATGTTAGTGTTTGGCTTCTTTCAGGCCTACCACGAAATCGACAACAGGCCAAGTACCTTCACATGAAGATAACTACGTTACGCAGCAAGCTGCCTCAAAGCATGGTTGGTCCTTGGTGGCAACACTCCATTGTGTCATGCTGCATGAAAAACTGAAGCAGTGTATCGATTTCAAAGAACCTCTAGTGGAAACTCTTGCTCTGCGGTGGCAAGACCGATGTGTTGAAGTTAGGGATGCTGCACAAGCACTCTTGTTAGCAGAATTATCCAGGGTTGGAGTGGAAGGCAGGAAAAAGTTGGTAGACCTTTGGGCTCCGTATTTACCAAATCACCTTGTGGATCCATTTTCAACCACAGCGATTGGAAATGCTAATCAGCAACAGGCCCAGACTCCTGTGACAACTCCCTCAAGTCAAGGGGATCCTGTTGGTGATGATCATTCTTCAGTTAGTGGCGGAGGAAACTCTGATCCTGATTTTGATGAAGATGTTGAAGGTGTGTACAGTAATAATAATGGTTGCAATTTTTCATATATAAGTATAGTATGAGAATTTAGGACCAATATTTATTTTTTTCCATCAGAGCCGGGATTGAAACCGTCTCCATCAGAACACAAACGGAAGCAAACTACAGCTATCATTTTGTTGGGCGTGCTGGGTGCTGAATTCGGGCAAGAGATTACTGCTAGAAATATAGATCCAGCTAAAAATAAAGGCGTTGAAGGATTTGGCGTTGGAAATAGCAATTTGGCTCGTTTGACAAGTAAGAAAGTTTTACATGTCGTCAATTCGAATGTCAATTATTATTACAATGCGGTAGAATAGAAATTCAAAGTATCTATTTCATAATACTTTGTTAATTTTCGTGTAGGCAAAGCCCTGACTCATTTACTGTTGAGTCCTCAGCATCCAAATGCTCATTCGCACGCTAAACTCGCCGGAAGTGTGACAGTCACTACACCATACTCCTCTCTTCGACGGGCAGCTATTGATCTTATTGGACGTGGGTTTACAGTGTGGGAAGCATTCTTGGATGTTTCCAAAGTTCTTTTAGCTCTTCTGGAGCTCTGTTGTGAGGCAGATAATCTTGTTCCAAGGTCAGTTTTCATTATTCATTTAGCATAATATAATGCATAAATTATATGATTTGATGCATAACATCTTAATTTAAATTCACAGCATGTCGTTCGGCCTGCCTTTGACACCTCCAGCGGATGCATGTAAGTAGCTTAATTAGTCATTCTTATTCATGTGCCAAAATGTCCCACAAGATATTGATGCTCACAAGATGTAAAATTAGACGGACAAACTTCATGTTATATTTCTTACCCAGGTCGTACTGCAAGACATGCTCTAACATTAATTGCAACAGCAAGACCAGCTGCCTTCATCACTACAATGGCCAGAGAAGTAGCAAGATATAATACCCTGCAACAAAATGCCCAAGCTATACAAATAAACTTGAACAATATTATTTTGAACCGATCTAAGCCAGAAATATTGCGAGTTATCGAATTACTGATTGAAAAAATGCAATCTGAAATCTCAGAGTTAATTGTTGAGGTATGAACACAAAAATGTCTATACATTTTATGAAGTAGGTAGTAATCTATAAATGTATTTATGAGATTAAAATTTTGTTTTAAATTCAGGTAATGGATATTGTGTTACATTGTGTGGATCATGGTCACCTCAAAACTCGTGGGCTGGCTGAAGTATTCCCAGTGCTGTGTCGCTTTTCTCAAGTAAGTCATTGTCCCACTACCCGTCGAATTGCCGTCGGTTCAAAAACAGGGAATTTGGCCATTTACGAATTGAGATCCTCAAAATGCCAGTCGATTGGTGCCCACTCGAGCCCTATTACTGCTTGTGCATTTTCTCCAGATGGGAAATTTCTTGCCAGTTATTCGTGTACGGAAAATAAGATGTCATTCTGGCAGGTACTTCATCCTCCCATATAATGTGCTATAATTATATAATTGCTAAAAAATATAAAAAATTACATGTGCTTTTATTTTTCATAGCAATCAAGCTCTGGAATGTTTGGCTTAGGCCATACCCAAACGCGCTGCGTGAAAACTATCAGTACTATTCCTCTTCCAGATAACCTCAAAAATACCATTCGATCTCCAAAACTTGTGTGGACTGGGTCCAGGAATGTAAGTCTACTTTTGGCTGACGGGTCAGAAAATCGTTATGGTGTCTAAAGAAGTCTCATCTAGTCTGATCAATCAGTGTTGTATTTGTTATTCTGTTTATTTCCAACATTGCATACAATTTAGTACAGAATTTTTAGTTACCGCTAATAAGAAAGATTCATAATATGATCTAGATCTAATTATTATGTGTACAATGTAGTCAATCAGGTTTATATTACTATATGAATATTGTGTGTGTATAAAATTTCGAAAACGTATTTAAATAATGATGCATCCTTCAGCTTTCTCTCATCTTCAGTCAGTGTAGTCGCCTTTGTCATGTAGACCGCAATCTCCAGTTTCCGATGAACCCCAAACATACAATATCTAGAAAAAATATTATTGTACCTACTATTATACCTACCTTCATATACTATGCATGCACATAGGCATGTTATATGTTTATGTTATGTTGGTTGTTTGACCTATTCTCATTGATGTTATTTGTTTACTCATCATATCCGCATTATATTATGTATTGTTATTGTAGAATATCCGTATGTGTATAGCCAAGCATATTATATTATATTACGTACTCTTCATAATCATTCCACTTAATCAAACGCAATTGTTCTGTGAAGCATAACTAATACTAACGATAATTATTGTAATGAGATGATAAAACTTACCGTATGCTAATAAATCAAAATAATTAGCAAGCAATCATTCTAATGTTTTGGCTTTTTGGTTATTGATCTCGCTAATCTATGTACTGTCTACAATACATAAACTTATCCTAAAATAGTAAACATGTGAGAAATATTCTACATAGTAGTTACATAGTAGTTAGGTTAGACACAACATGACATGCTAAATCGATATGACTGGTACAGAATGGAAACACAGCGTCACATTTACGTTTATGCTTACTTCATCATAAAATCAATTTACCTCTATGTATACCTACTTAAGAGTAAAACGTTACTATTTAGCCGCACGCTTAGTAAAGCTAGTGATTAAGAAGCAGGAAAGGCTGCTAAAGTATTTACTTTAGCAGCTGACTCATTATAATTCATTCCAATCCGGGTAAGATTTTCTTCGATCCGACTCAAACCCCAAAATCAATCGAAAATTCTCAAGCTAACGCACACTGCACACAAAATCATTTAGCATACCCAGCTCAATCCAAAATTGGGATTAGGTTGCATTGCAGGCTTGTTTACTGCTCTACTGATATTTACTATTACCAGGGTAAGCAAATAAGCAGGTGCTTAACGGAATGACGAACTTATTTCTCCTTTACGAGGTTTTTAAGCAATTCCAGGTTAGTTTCGTAAAAGACAGGCTAAGGCATTGCATGTGATGTATTAATAATTTTGTCGTTATGTTAGTGGTTTACTTATTGTAAATAATATCGATATTGTAGAAGTAAACGTGTATCATTATGTGTGTGTTTGTGTAGTTTGTTAACATGCTACTACAATTTACTTAAATAAGTTAACATACATATATGCTACACTCAGAATACTTACAGCCTTACAAATTGGGTTTCGCTTTAGTACACGCCAGGCCAGGTTATTTAATAATAATAGCTACTTTCGTGTCCAGTTCGGCATGAATCAATTCATCGCTTTCATGTTTCCAATTTAGGTTACATGTACGCTGTCCGTATTACATTTACGTGAACACACACAAGTTAAATGACTATCATCTATAAGAATGTACAACCTACGAATGTGCATGTAAATGAACATGAACTGACGGGACGTGAACCTCTGTCTGTGTGTTTGCAATTTTTTTGCTTTATTGGTGCTTGTGCTGGTGCTGTACCTGATATTCTACACTTTCTTGTTCGGTGCCTACTTAATAGCAAGGCTAAACGAAAAACGGGGTTCTTTGACTTTTACTTACTTGCATTATTTCTCAATTCGGATCTACAGTACACTAATTTAGTAAGTATAGTGAAACCTCCTATGTGTGCATAAATGCATTTTACTTACATATAACAGGGTTGCTCTTTAATTTCATTTTCATTTGAGGTGCATTTTCTATTGCATGTGTTCCGAGGGCGAGGGGTTATTTTCATTCCACTGCAGTGCGTAAGATAGTTAGATTAGATTTACAACTTTACTGAAACACGAGTGGTGAGTGTTGTTTCATTATAATGTGGAAACTTCCATATGTACATATTACATAATATAATGCATAGTAGTTTGAGGTACTCTTTTCTGGTAAAACTAGAAGCGTACGAGAATGCTAAAGAGTTTAAGCTCGCCAGTTCCAATGATTATCGGGAATCAAGCGGCGGATAGTTCACATAGAGCTCCATATGAAATGTGAACCTAATACGTATAAAATTTCGTATCTGCTGCCGTGTGCTTGGGTTTGGTTTATAAAGTCATTCATTTGGCTTAGTTAGTAATGCACTGTGGATCAAACTGACAATGCGAAATGCAATTTCATCCTCAATACTTACACTGTACTAAGCGTATTCTAAATATTATACTCGGCAAGTCAAAAGTCAAAACTGGCAGGCAGTCTCTATTCTGCACTTTGACTTTATAATATATACGTTCAATGAAAGTCTGGTTATGTGTATTTCTTATACAATATGCCAAATAATGCAGTTTGTAGCTAAAGCGGCTTATATTGCATACGTATAGCTGTGTGCTCTGCTCTCCATTTACATCACAGAATGTTCCATTCAAAGTATTAAATTGTTCTCCATTGTTTTTTATTTACAATATAGCAAACTAAAGCTAAGCTACATTCTTATGTAGGTATAGGTTTTAGCCAATATGTACTACTGTAGCTTAAGCAAAATGCAATTATGGACTTATTGTATTATATTGTGATTGTGAGCCTGAATGTCTACCTGTGCTGTTCTGTGATATGATTTGCTTTGGTTACCTGCCTGCCTCTACATATTCACTAGACTTTCATAGACTGGGACTGGACTGGACTGGCTTTATTCACATTAATAATACTACGACTTATAGTACATTGTGCATATAAAACAGATTGAAAATACTTACCTTGCTTGCAGAAACAGTGAAACAGGCAAGTCAAGGCAGGACAGGGCAGGTACCTTGCCTACACGTAATACTTCTACTACTGCCCAGTTAATAAATAAAGTTGCTTTTTCCATTCAGATCATTTAGGTATTTCATGTGGAGATTAGCGTAGTAGTACCACTATATATGTAATACAATGTGTATTTTCCTAATACATATAATCTGTGAGCTCTTCTTTAACAATTACAACGTATATACATAATATATACAATGTACATTGTTAAATACCAAGCCACAACACTGTACAAGTACTACTGTGGCCTACCTACGTACTTACTATACGTACATGGAGGTTACAGGTTAGCTAACAAAACCAAAGCTTACAGAATGGAGCTTTAAACTAAAAATCTATAAGTAACTCTTGTGCCTGTCTCTACATAACTTTTCCCTCACACAAACATATCAGTTCAATCTCATCTCATCGTTTTAGTCTGTCAGTTGAGCTTGGATGGGAAGCTCAGGTGAATAAATGGATTACTTTGTCTCATCCTCATCTCCCAAGTTATAATACATACAAATATACGCTCTACGATATACAGAAAATGTAATATGTGTCAACATCAACGTATACGAACGAAGAAATACGAATTATTAATAAATTAACGTGATCTGTATTAAGTTACATACACATGCTAAATGCAAAATATACTACCTGATCTGGTTAATTAGTATTTACAATACAAGTGAAGTCGAGTATGCTATTACTCTATATTACCTAAGTCAAAATCTGCTCAGGTGTATAAATATATAGACTTGAACTCTGTTATTGTGATAGCAAATCTAAAATCTTTTATTGTAAATAAATTATACTTACCTAATACCAAATGAGATCTGGATCAAATAATATGTAATGAATATAAAATCCTTAAGTGATGAGAGTTTATTTTGTGTGCCTTAAGTGAAATACGATGAAAAAGTCTTGTGATTCGGTATACGGTGAAAGAATGCCTAAAATTTTCTTCGAAATGGCAAGTTCACAAACGCCGACACAAAAATGGAATGTATTTCCTTGTACAGATAGACATTTAGTGATGACAACTATAAAAGTTATTGCCATTTGTACATTGCTACTCAATGTATTTATATGTAGAGGTAGTGCGCAGTTTACACAACCGATTTCTCCGAACACTTTGGATAGTTTGTTCTATAATAATAATAACAACGTGAATAACAATAACAATAATCGTGATAACAATAACTACAATTTTAATTACAATCGAAATGGATTTGGGAACTATTCCTCAGATATAGTCTACTATTACCATAAATTGGAGACTGCCGAGAGATTACGTCATAACGTATCTAAAATGTATGAGCAATGGATTTTTATTTTCATTTCATTCATTTACAAAGGTCAAAGAAGTCGTTTTCTAACTATCATATTACATAGTATACAAAGAATTTTTCTGAATCATTTAATTTGGATTCTTTCCATTCGTTCTAGTCGCTATATGATCGTTGCACCGGCATTAATCCAGCCAGCTTCTATCTACTCTGCTGCAGTAACCATTAAGGAAAATGGTCAGGGAGATTCTGATTACGAGCTGGATAAAATTGATGTACGCTTATCTCTGTTCAAAAATGGGGCTGATATCCAAGGAGCTACTAAAATTATGGCTGCTGGAACAACAGAAACTCTTAGCATTTTGGTAAGGACATTTTTTGCTATTATCTTAATACTCTGCATGGAAAAGTTACCAAAGTTTCGGATCCTCCCAATTTTGTCCTGTTTTAGAAATATGTTCCGATTTTTTATCCTACATTCTGTCTTTTAGGAAATTATGTCGAGATATTTTGTATTATGATATCAATTCTTTTTTATGTTTATATCTTTGCTCCAGTTTTTCAGTGCTCTTAGTACCCAAAGAAATTGGCTATTTCTTAATGTGCAAAATGTGCATATCCCCAAAAATAACATGTAATTATTTCGCAATTTTTTGGAGCTTGGCTTGGAGTAATTTATTGTAATACCAATAATAATACTGGGAATGTGTCCAGATTTTTGTCCCTTGAAATCTGGTAACCTTATATTTTTTATTACGAAGTAAATATAGTAAATAAAGTTTTATGCTGCCAGGAAAAATAAAGTTTTATTCAAACGTAGTGATTCAAATTACAAAATGTCTTCTAACCCGCAACAGGATTCAAAAAGAGCAAGAGAAAGACGAAAGTTTAAATATAATCATGATGTAATCCAGCATTTATTTTATAACCAAAGGAAAAAATGCGTAAAACACATTATGTCCGATCAAGATAATTCATGCAAAATACCAATTCATGATTTGCATGAACATTTTTCATTAAGATGGTCCTCTTATAATACAAAAATCAGAGAGGATTACAACATTATACCAATTGATGATCAAAGTGAAATTGATAGCGCATTTGATCCATCAATATCTGAGGACGAAATTAAATGGGGAGTCTCAAAGATCAGAAATGATTCATCTCCAGGAAATGACGGAATCTATCCTCGTACGCTCAAGCTTGTAAAGTGTGAGAAAATTTTATCAATTATTGGAACAATAATGTTAGTTGAAAATTATATACCAGAATCTTTGAAAGAAGCTCGCACTGTGCTGATTTATAAAGATAAAGGAGATAGGAATGATCCTAAAAATTGGAGACCAATCACGATCTCATCGGTAGTAAGACGATGTATCGAAAAGGTGCTGGAGAGAAAATTGAGGAGATACATTTCCTTCAATCCAAATCAGAAGGGATTTATACAGGAACCAGGGTGTCATATTAATTCTTCCATCGTAACCGGGTGTCTAAAAGAAGCAAGAAAATGTAAAAAGTCTTGTGTGATAAATTTTCTTGACATTCAGCTTGCTTATGATAGTGTCGGGCATGCTCATCTGGAAAAAAGTCTTCTTGAAGAGTTAATACCATGTAAATTGAGAAATATTGCAATGTCTCTTCAAACTGAGAACTGGACAAGACTCGAAAGTAACGGATCAAAATCAAAAGCCATAAATCTTAACCAAGGAATTTTCCAGGGGTCATCGTTATCACCAATCCTATTTAATGTTTCCATAAACTATGTAATTAATAATCTCTCTGATGAAGCAATGTCAAAGGAATATGGTTTTAAATTGTCTAATGGATTGTATGTCTCAGTTCTAAGTTTTGTCGATGACACTGCACCAATTAGTAACTCCCGTGAATCGGCAGCCACTTTATATAATCAAGCAAGCTTTGAATTTTCACAATGTGGTCTCAAGATAAATCCGAACAAGTCAAAAGCTATAATAATTGAAAATGGTACCCTTTCCGAAGAGGATTTATATATTGATCCGTTAATATCGATTGCTGCTTTGAAGAATGATGAAGTAATAAAATATTTAGGGGTCAGCTACAAAAATGAAGTCATAATTAACGAATCTGTAATCATCAAGTCTTTCCAAAAATCTTTGGACAAGTTAATTTCGACACCTACATTATATCCGGACCAGAAGATTGATATAATAAATCAGTATATATGGCCTCAACTGGTATACACTTTTCAAACATGTCCACTAGCGAAACTTAAAAAAAGTTTTATAACAAATATCGATAAAATTATTCGCAACTCTGTAAAAGTTATCGCAAGTTTACCAGATGACATTCCTTCAGCTATGTTGTATTCGCCCAGAAAGTTTAAAGGACTCGGTCTCATGAAAGCAAACTGGGAGGTTTACATTCAAAGCTTTAATATATGTGATAAGTTAATATACGTCAAAAATCCTTTGGTAAACTATTTTCGGGACCTAAATGAGGAAAAGTCACAATGCTTGAAATCTTTAGAAATTTCTGAAGGCGACATTAACGAAATAAAATGCAAAAGCAGATCAAACAATCTAAATTTTCCAAGGATTTTGAGAAAAATTCTTAAAGAAAGAGAATTCGATAAATGGGCTGCTCTACCATCTAAGGGTAGAGGTGTTACAATGTTTTCAGAGGTCTCATATGCAAACTCATGGATGGAAAATCGACGTGGTCTGTCAGCAAGTGAGTGGATAGCTTCCATAAAGATGAACGGTGATGTTTGCGCTGTAAGAGGTCTTCCGGGCCGAAGTCAAGATAACAACCGTTGCCGATATAGTTTTTGCAACGAGAGGGAATCGCTTGGACATATCTTGGGCTTTTGCACCAAAGGAGCATTATTGCGCAATAATAGACACCATAGAGTACGTTCATTAATCGCTAACGCACTACGTGAGGAGAACTGGATTGTGTTCGAAGAAGCCCACTGTTTGTCGGACGATGGCTCAAATCGTCGTTTCGATATACTAGCAATAAAAAATAACAGCGCCTTTTTATTGGACCCAACTGTCAGAATCGAGACTC